>PVIR01006478.1:0-65698 GCA_004026965.1 Petromus typicus
AAAAAAAAAAAAAAAAACCTAGTGTGCTTTTGCTTATTGTATTACTGCTCTTGTCCTCTATCTAGTAATAACCTTGGCTTGCTAACCTTGTGTATTCATTGCCTCAAGAGCTTGGCGCCACTTAGTTCCCAAACTTAGTGATTATTTTTCAAAATTTAGTACTTTAAAAGTGACCCCCCTTTTTTTGATGTGTTATAACATCAAAAAAACAAACAAACAAACGTGTTTATAAAAACTTATAATTCTTCCCAATAAAATCAGCTTCATAACAGCTACCAACATCGCTAACCTTCACAACACCATAACACTTTTACTGACACTCCCAATTAAATAGACATATAGGTCATTACGACCCCATATACACTAAACAAAACAACCCCTGCCAAAAAACAGACCTTCACCGACGCTTTCATAGTGATTAACTGCCCTTGTGCCCAAAATAAAACAAGTCTGTCTATTTTTTGTTATCTCTGTTAAAAAATTCTAAAATAAAATCACTATCCAGCCATAACTTCTATATTAAAAAAAGCTTCACTTCAGTAAAAATTACAACAACATCACCAGCCTCTCTTGTGTTAGTGTGTTGTCTGTCATCGCCGACTCCGTCCATTCCTAACTTCAGTGTTCCCTAAATCCCCACGCCGCGAGCGGTCCGTGGCAAATATGAATTGTATGTTTTCTCTCATAAGTAGAAAAAAAAGAATTTGAAAGCAGAAGGACTATCAGGGAAACAGAAGAAGACAACAGAGAGATGGGAGAAAAGAAAGCAGAAGACAGTAGATGTGATCAAAGTACTGTACTGTGTATACATGTCTTCAGATGTAACAGTCAAAGCACTTAATTTGTACAATGAATAATGCACCAATAATCATAATAAAAATTAGGTAAAATAATTTAAAAAGAAACACTAAAGGGGTTTTTGAAAATATTTACGTACACATCGATGGGATTAGCTAAATCTGAATAGGTATCCTGATTAGCCAAATTCTAAAATGATAATCTGGAAATAAAAAATCTTTTCAATTTTGCCATAGATTTAATTAAAATATTTTCTTTACATTGTCTTACAATCTGTTCTTAAAATGGTACATTCTGAAATTCTCTGACAGTTCAAAGAAGATTAAGATAAATTAGTTAAAAGAATTCTCAGTTTATGAATCCACTTGCTCTAGAAAACTCTAAGGGCAGACAAATAAGAGGATGAATGTTCTTTTCCAGCTTTCTTTTCATTCTGGCTCAGCCTTGGCCCAACAGACTGACTCTCTTAGAAGCAGGAAAAAGTTCCAAGTGGAGAAAAGCACAGAAACACACACCTCTCCTTCCTAGACTCTGTGCAGCCAAGACAGTAGACTGAGTAACACACGTAACAGACGGCACACCTTAGTCTTCCGCATGGTCTCACTCCGGGTAAAAGAAGGTGTAAGCTCTCAGCTCCTGCCCAGGGCACCCTCATTCACCTGTACCTCTTTATTTCTGAAAGGATTTTTCTGCCATGAAAAACATTTAAAAATGCTAGCAGGATGAGTTCAATGGGTATGTTCAATAGGACATATACTCAAAAATTATAAACTTTGAAATATGAGAAGTTCTGAATTTAAGCAATATAAAGGTCACTAGACAGTGGCATAATTTTCCATAAATAGAACACATTGTAATAGATTTATAACATGTTTAGAGCAAATTATTTTATCTTTTTCTTCATAAAATGCTTAGGAAGGAATACAAATTATTCTGATACTATAAGCACGTCATTGGTATCACATTTACCATAAAAGGATAATTCTTACATGCTTAACTCCTTGGAATAAACCAGGAAGAATGAACTAAAAAGGCAAAAACCAACCATACTCAAAAGAACAAAATTCACCAGTAATTCAAACTGTGATGTGATCTCATAGTTCAGCTGCAATGCTAATTTTAAATCACCCTGTGAGACTGTACATCTGTACCAAGAAGAGTGCAAATGCAAAGAGATGATCATTCACTGTAGCCTTCCACTCACTGGTAAACAACATGTCTGCTAGTTAAGCAGTGTCTAGTCTGACAGTGTCTAAGGAGCACCCAATCAAATCTGATTTTGCAGGGGTTCTATTAAGACACTATTGTCTGTTATGTCTAGTTGGTTTCCTTAATTTTATCTGACAGCATTACAAAGATTTCAGAGGTTTAATCTTTCAGTATCTTATTAAAACAAAATCCTATTATTCTGCTTCATTGTTTGAAGTCACAGTGTATGACTTCTCTATGTATCAGGTAGGCTAGCCATTCACAGATACTGTACGTGCAAGTTTGCGTTATCTATTGTCAAACTAGCTCAGAGTGTGCTTGCAGGGAAGAAGGAGAGAAGTGTGGCTTACTTTTCCTAACTGTTGCAGAATTACCTCAAAGAGGAAAAAAAGAGCAGCTATTTAAACTGCACCCTGGATTAATTATATATAGGAAATCATAGTAATGTATAGTACTGTATCATTAGAGCACAAATACATACAATGCCAAATTAGTTAGTAGAAGTTTTTCTTAATTTCAGAAAGATTAAGGTTAAAAAAAATAAATCTAACGACTTGACAAAAATTTCAACTACTTTTTTGATAGCTCTTCAAACAATATTTTCAGGCTCACACCTGTAATCCCAGAACTCAGGAGACAGAGGCAGGAGGATTGTGTGAGTTTGAGACTTGCCTGAGCTTAGGGCTGGCCTGAACTACAAAGTAAGACTCTGTCTCAAAAAAAAAAAAAAAAAAAAAAAATACTTTTAAAAAGTATTGGGCTAGGGATGTAGCTCAGTGGTACCTCAACTGCTGTCAAGTGCAAGGTCCTGAGTTCAATCTCTGGTACCACAAAAACAAAATAAATAAATGTTAATATCCTCAAAGTACAGCCTATCATGAGATGGGAAGAAAATTCAGAGGTTAGTTTCTAACTGATGCTTGGAAACTGAGAAAGTGTGAATCTTTTATTGTTTGCTTAACATTCATAAATAGCCACTTAGTACCAGACACTGTTCTGTATATTTCACAAATATTACTTCAGCTAATCCCTGTAACTACCTTGTGACGTAATTACTACTATTGTTCCCATTTTACAGTTGGGCAAATAGGATCCAACAGTTGAAGACTCATCCAGGGTCCTACAAGTTGACTGTGGTAGAAACAGACATAAACCCAGACAATTGGAATCCACAGTCTGTGCCCATAACTAATCACACACTATCTGTCATGATAAGATGCCTCTTTTCAGGAAGAGTAGTGAAATGTCAATTTAAGTAGCTGTTACTATTATCACTATTATTGGTACCAGGAATTGAACTCAGAGACTTGTGCTTGTGAGGCTGGAGCTGTGCC
Organism: Petromus typicus; assembly: GCA_004026965.1. NCBI lineage: Eukaryota > Metazoa > Chordata > Mammalia > Rodentia > Petromuridae > Petromus > Petromus typicus. The sequence goes on from PVIR01006478.1 coordinate 3,342, forward strand.
ACTGAGCTTTTCAATAACTGTGGGCCTTTCCAGAGGCAGGCGGATGAAAAAAAAAGTAAAGTATTTGTTCACAGAGTATCTGAATTGTAGAATGCTACTCAGCTTACCAGGTGGCAAAGTTTCTTCTCTTACACTGTACAGTCTCTCTCCACCAAAACACATGTTATATAATATATTAGATCATGTGTTTTCTCTTCATATAGCATAGATTTTTTTTTTCTTATTCTACATTTTCCTAATTTATTTAAAATGCTATGCAGGCCTAAAGAATGGAGGAAAATGCCAGCTAGCCCTCAGAAGGCTAATATCTAGAAGACATGAAGGACTCAAAAAAATTAGCCAATTTAAAATAAAAGACCCAATCAAGATACAAACGAGTTAAATGAACAGATACTCCTTAGAGAAAGAAATGTAAAGGGACAAAAACTATAAGAAAAAAATTTTCAACATTCCTGGCCATTACAGAAATGCAAATTAAAACAACATTAATATTTTTTCTTACACCAGAAAGTATGAATAATTCAACACACAGTGCTGGGGATTTAACTCAGTGGTACCTCACCTTTCTCATGAGTGCAAGGCCCTGAGTTTAATCCCTAGGACTGAAAAAAAAAAATCAAAACACAAATAATTAGGTAAATAAGATTTTGGAGTGAAGTATTTCAAAACCTAAAAGAAAATAGCCTGCAACAAAAATATCTTTCAAAAATCACACTGTGAGAATGAAAAAGAAAAAATGGAAACACAGCTTTTGACAGTGGGGAAGAAAAGAAAGGCTGGAGAGGGGAGGAGAGAGGAATGGAGGAAAAAAAGGAAAATCAACATATATTATGTGCAAATTCTCCACGACTAATGTGATCAATATGTGTAATAAATATGTGCTAATAAAAAATTATTTTAAAAAGGAAAAATTCAAAACTTTACAAATCCTGGCAAGGATGCAGCGAAAAAGAAACTCCTCAACATTGTTAGTGGGAAGTAAACTAGTATAACCACTATGGGAACCCGTATGGAAATTTCTCAAAGAATGAAATTAGAAATTCCATATGACCTAGCTCTACCCTTTTTTTTTTCCTAAACAGATAAATACATTATATTATAGTGATACATCCATACCAATGTTTATAGCAGCACAATTAATAACAGTTAAATCCTGGAAGCAGCCTGTATACCTATTAACAGAGGACTGGATAAAGAAAATGTGATATCCACATATAATAGAATACTACTTAGCTAAAATGAAGGACAAATTTGAGAAATTTCTGGGAAAATAGACGCATCTGGAAAATACAATGTTGAGGGAAATAAATTAGCACACAAGCTTAAATGTTATATAGTACCTTTCACTTGAGTAAGGCAACGTACAAAAAAAGGGCAAAATACAGAATGGATAGATCCCTGCACATAAGAAGGGATCCAAGAGAATGCAGCTGAGAGTGGGGGGCAGGGAAATAAGCTGACTAAAAGACCATGTACAGGAACCTAATCATGTCAATAAATGTAAACATCATATGTCATAAACACGCGATGGCCTCAACAATGTCATCAGGAACATAAATGGAGAAAGCTATTTAGAGGAGGAGGGAGACAGGAGGGAGGAAGGGGATGAACAAAAGGAGAACCTGGCTGTGTTCTGCACATGTGCCCCTTTCCCCAATGGCTGTAAACGATATGTACTGTAAACATACACTAATAAAAACAACAGCAGCAACAACAACTGGTATATACAGTACTAGACTACGTGAACCCTACAAAAGAGGTAATTATACTTTTGGTTTCTCTTGGTTTTATAGTTGAATTTCTTCTGTTTCTTTCTCCCTTAGATCTCATTCTAGTAACCCGCTTCGTAATCTACTTGCTTCTGTCTTGTGAAGCTAAGACTCAGCCTATGAATGACGGAAGTCTGGTCTCGATGTCCCCATATGGTGGCAGCGCAACCTCTCTGGACTTCTGAGAACTGCAACCTGTGACTGCTGGTTCACACACTCTCTGTTTCTTTACCTAAACTTGTGATTTCATGGGCCTTTACTGCGCCTCATGACAGGGCAACACTTTGGCCTTTGGACTTGATCTGACAAACTTAACTTTATCTACACTTGCAGCAGTACTAGCTGAAGTGGCTGCAACTCTCCCAATTCAGTCTCTTGACCACCAACATTGCTCTGCTAGAAAGAATTAGCTCTTGCTTGGCCAGATCCCAAGAAAAGACATATCAAACACTTTCAATATGCATTAATTAGGCTGCTGGCTCAAAAGACTAGACTAGGTTGTCAATGGTAGCTCTCAGAGGATCTTGTCACTAAGCAAAGATGTAGTTTTACAATTAATTTTAAAACTTGAACTCTTTCCAACAGGATTCTTACAGAAAACAACAAAGAGTATATAGAAGCAAAGAAAAACAGAACTGTTTTAAGTGGAAAATAGCACTAAATGAGAAAGACAGTTCAGTTGATTTATCTGTGGAGCATCTGGTATTTTTTAAATTAAATATTTATTACCAAAAAGATCATGACCACTTAATTATTAGCAGAGCTGAAGAAAAAATACTAACTTAACCACAATATAGGTCATTTTCCTATCTATTGGATTTTTTCACATCTATATAAGCTGTTTCATAAGATACATTATAGAATGATACCAATTGAAGGCAAGGGCTGAAGATGGCTTCTGAAAGAGTCCTTAGGTGTAAAAAATACAGATCTCATTCACTGATTTATAACACATTTCTCGTATACAAATGTGCTTTCTCCCCACATTCAGCCATATGAATGCAGCAAATAATTAATCCTATAAAAAACATGCAGTTAGAAGTTTCCCCCATTAAATGGGAATTATCTATTTGTGGCACTAGTATATATGCTCTTATTTTTAAGAGCCACTTAGATTACTGAACCACTTAAATTACTTAGCCCAGTGTCCCTTATAACTATGACTACTCTCTACATGCCATCTCAATTATTTTTCAGTGGGTAAGTGCAAAAGTACCACACCGACACAGTGTTGAGCAACCAATCTCCAGCACTTTTTCATTTTGCAAAACTACAGCTGTCTGGCCCAAAGGCAAGCTATTTCCTTATCCTGGACTTTGGCAACTAACAATACCGTTTTCAAGTAAAAATCCACCAAACACATTTTGAAAAACGCTGCTTTCTCTTTCATCCTTCCTCTTCACATTTTAGAGACAAGAAAACGGGCCTGCAGATGTGAATGACTTACTCAGCATTGCAATGGGGAACCAGATCTGGCAGTCGGACCACCGGACTTTCATCTGGCCTCTCTTCACAGGACTCAGACCAGAAAACTGAAACAACCTGCGAGTTTCACAACGTACTCTCAAAATGCTCAGTAACTATCGGGTCCATTTCAAAGCAGAATTAAATCAGTTTTCCCAAAGTCACACTGAGCCTGCGATTAACACACAACTCAAGCATGCCATATCTTCATAGGTCATTGATTTTTCTTGATGATTAGATAAATATCTATATATTAAAATAATCATGAATATATTGCAAATTAGAACACAAAAGCAATTTAATTTAGAAGAATTTCAAGGGGGTCATATTTTCACAATGAGCTTCTTTGGCCTGTGGCCAGCTGCCCGGCACATACATTCCCATACGGGAAGAATAAAAAGCAGTGAAGTGAGGGGAGGATCCCACATCCTACTGTAGTGCCCACGGTACACTCTGCTAAATATAAACCAAGTGGTGCTTCCACCTACCGAGTGGGCTGATGAAAACTACTGAAGATCTCAAGTACCTGCTCTCTCTTGATGAGTATCCAGACTTTTCAGGAGGAACAAGGTACTAAACTCTTGTATTAATGTCCAACCAAAAGAATATAAAACAGAGTGACATTGTCTACTGCTAGCTATCAAGTTTAGGGTGAAATGCAAAAACTGGTAACAAAGGAAAACAGTTCAGTCAAGCTCCTCTTCTGAACGCCTATCATAAAATGCAATTTAAATGTTGGCAGCACTGCCTCCTTCTGCAAAGTCTACAGCTGTTAAACTTAGTTACACTACACATCCATGCAGGTTTATCTTTGTATTGTACCTATTAAAATTCAGTTATAATCATATTTAGGAAGGAAAAAAAATTTCCCAGTATCTTCCGAAAATTGCCCCCAAAGGAGACAATCATTTAAAACAATATAATTGTACAAAGGAAAATAATTAAGCTTTGGCCTTTTGAAACCTGTGTTTAGTTTTCCCTCTCCATGCTACTGTAAATATTCTAAACTTTAGCAATCACCATGGTCTTTTAAACTATAAAATATGAGAAGGTAATAATACTCTTTTTCTCATTCTGGCTATGCCTCAGTAGCAGGTCTGAAGCAGGTGGCAATCTGAGAACAAAAAACAGCCAAGCGAAGCCCAGCGCCTCCTTGACTAGCATCACGTGCCAGCGCAAGGTTGGCTTTGGTTCCACTTGGCATTTTCTTTTAACCTGCTTTAAAAGATGCCTTCTTAGAATATCTGCATCAGTATGTTAATCCTGGCACTGAGTTCTGGGTATTCATTCTTCCCCAGCTGCTCTCTGTTTCACACCCTTGAAAATCATGGTTTCCTAAGCCAAAATGTAAAAGCAAAATGGCACATTAGTTAAATACACAGAGAATGGTCACCATGTAAGGTGAGAGGCATGCACCATGAATATTAATGTACAAACCAATCCCAATCATTAAAACACACTTCCTGTGATAACAGCGCATACAATAGGAGCTGGCACGGCACACATCCTTGCTCACTACACAGAAAAGGCAACAGTTAACCCGGTGAAGCCGTAGCCATTCAAAAGAGGACTTCAGTTTTCTAAGTAATAACTGGATTCCCAACTCCTCGGGACAATTATTTCCAGAAGTACTGTGAAGTTTTCCAAATAAATTTAAATTTGCATTAATTAAAGATACTAACATATGGAAGGTGGATGATGGTAAAGAGGAAAAAAACAGGATAAAAGAGTTTGTGAGAAAAATCGCTCTTAGTAGTTGCTGCTTAACTTGTAAGCAATTTTAATTATTCTTAAGTGAAATAAAATAATAAAAATACATATCAGTATTAGTTCAGAAGTATAGCAATGTGGTAATAATAAAGAAAAAAGAAAACAAAGATTGTGTAATAGGGAGTGGGGGAGGCAGGAAGGTGGGAAAAGGGAAAAAATGAGAATCAAGTCATGGCATATTCAGCCTCAAACTCACATCACAATCCTCCTGCCTCTGCCTCCCGAGTGCTGGGATTACAGGCGTGAGCCACCACGCCCGGCACTGTGGTATGTGGTACTGGTTGCTGCTAGGTATGGGTCTCCACACCCAGTATTGTTATGTGGTTACCGGGGAATCGAACCCGGGCCCTTGCGCTTGCAAGACAGGCGCTGGAACCACTGAGCTAACTCCCTGGCCCTCTGGTACAAACTCTTAATGTTGAATGAGATTATGATGTGTATTCATAATGTACCAATAGAGATAATTTTTTTTTTAAAGAGGCATAGGAAGAAAAGAAGGAAAGAAAAAGAAAGAAATAAAACAATATCAAAAATGGTAAAAGCAAATAAAAAAGACATGATTCATTATTTCAAAATGTACTACTACAGTGGGAAAGGTAGTTTATCCATGAGTCCAGGATCCTACACAATGTATAATGTGTGTATATATATACACACACATTAATTTTGGTAGAACTTCCTCCTTTGGTAGCACTTCCTCCTTCTGCAAAATCTACAGCTGTTAAACTTATACTACACACTCATGTGTAGTTATACTACACACTCACGCAGGTTTATCTTTGTATTAGACCTATTAAAATTCAGTTATAATCATATTTAGGACGGAAAAAAAAAATTTCCCAGTATCTTCTGAAAATTGCCCCCGAAGGAGACAATCATCTAAAACAATATAATTCTACAAAGGAAAAAAATTAAGCTTTGGCCCTTTGAAACCTGTATAATGTTTACATTATAATATATAATGTTTTACTTCCTATAGTATAAATGTGACTTCATAGAGGACTAAACTATCAGGTAGCAAATCAAAAATTATATCTACTAACCCTTCTCCACTGTTGGTGGGAATGTAGACTTGTACAACCTCTGTGGAAATCCGTGTGGAGATTCCTCAAAAAGCTAGGATTGGAGGTCCCATTTGACTCGGCCATCGCTCTGCTAGGTATATACACAAGAGAATTAAAAGATTCATATCACAGCCACGTATATGCACCCATGTTTATGGTAGCTCAGTTTGTGATTGCTAAATCTTGGAGACAACCCAAATGTCCACCAGCTGGAGACTGGATAAAGAAGATGTGGTTCATTTATAGAATGGAGTATTACTTTGCCATTCAAACTGATAAGATTGAGTTATTCATACTCAAATGGATGTACCTTGAGAACATCTTCATAAGTGAAATAAATAGGTCACAGATGTGTAAATATTGTTATCTTTCCTCTTGTATGAGAAAATTAACTTGTAAATGAGTTGTAGTATGTGTAGTTGATATTGTGAAATAGAAAATATTTAAAAGGAAAGGGCGTAGGGTAAGTAACGAGGGGAAAAAGAATGTGACAGTAATAAAGAAAAAAGGAAACAAAGCTTATGTATATAGGGGGTGGAGGTTGCAGGGTTGGGGGAAAGGGGAAAAAATGAGAATCGAGTTGTGTAATATTCTGGTACAAACTCTCAATGTTGAATGTGATGATGATGTGTATTCATAATGTACCAATAAAGATTTCAATTTGAAAAAATAATACATACTAAACCTTATTATATCAATCTAAAATAGAAAATAAAGCAGCTTTAACACCCTTAAGGAAATATAGCACTGGCTGTATCTCAGCTTAGTCAATACTAAGCCAACCTGTATTTGTTAGACACCAAATGAAGTGTCACTGTGTGGACTTTAACAGCATTTAAAGGAAGGCTTCTTGCTAATACAATTTAGGACAATAAATTTAGGACCTAAATTGCCTGTTTGAAGTATGACAAGGAAGTAAAATCAAACCAAGGTCCTCAGAATCCTTTTCCCAGTTAGCCTTATACTTTCAGCTCTCCGTGTTCATTTTTACACCACCCAACTTGAGCTAGAAACCTCTCAAATCAGTTTAGACACAGTCTCTTACTCTCCATACTTAACCATCCCTGACATTTGACCAAATTCTTTAGACCCAGACATCTCCAAGATGGTATCTCATCACACTAGCCAGCCTCTAACAAGAATCCTGTCAAGTCCCTTTTGGGGATTTTTTGTCACTGACCTCACCCCTCAGATATGTAACCCATTCTTTGACTAGAAATCCTTACTTTTTCTTGGTGCATTAAAAACTCAACCTAGTTTTTTACTAGCGTCTGCTCCCGCTATTACAACAGTCTCGAATAAAATATATTTTTATTGCTTTAAATACTATTCAGCTTTAGTTTTCTTAGTCATTGTACCACAATGGAAAACAGTTTCACAGTTCTTCAAAATGTTAAAAATAAGTCATCACATGACCTAGCACTTCCACCAGTAGGTATCCACTGAATCAGAACTGCAGATATATATTTACACAAAAAATCCTGTACAAAAATCTTCATAGTTATTTTCACAAAGCCAAAGAATATAAACAACTCAAATGTTCATCAGTTGAATGGACACAAAAAATACAAGAATTCAGAAATAAAAAGCAATGTAGCATAGATACATGCTACAACATAGACGGAACTTGAAAACATGCCAAATGAATGCAGCCAGTCCCGAAAGGCCACATGTTCTATGATCCTATTTATGTAACATTTCCAGAATAAGCAAATCCACAGAGACATAAAGTAGATTAGTGGTTTCTAGGGAATGGTGAGAGAGGGAAATGGGAAATGACTGCTAATGGGTTTAAGGTTTCTTTCTGTGGTGATGAAAATGTTCTAAAATTAGATAGTCAGGAGGGTTGTGTAACTTTGTGAACATACTAAAAACCACTGAACTGCACATTTTTGTGAAGAAAGTATAAGGCACACTGTATATTTTACAGTATGTGGGTTACATTTCAATAAAGCTATCAGTAAAAAAAAAAAAAGTCCTTGCTATGGATTCTTCAATGCCTACTTATTAAATGCCCACTATGTACCGAGCACTAAGTAAACAGATATGGCCTCTGCCCTCTCAGATTTAGTCTTACAGGGAAAAGTCTAAGTTTTGATCCTGGTTCATTGCCTGCTGGAAAAGTATTTTACTGTTTCATCTACAAACAGGATGAAAGGAAGGTGAATGGCACACTGGAATGGCCTGGTAAAGGCAAAATTACAAGTCAGGATAAAGAGCACAAATAAAACAAAGCAACTTAGATTGGAAAATGATAGAAGACTTTTTTCAGGAAATGACATTTCAACTGAAATCTGAAGGATAAACTGGAAACGAGGCAAACACAAAGAACCATAGACAAAGGAAAGATCAAATGCAAAGGTCCTGAGGCAAGGAAGAACTTCAGGCCTTCCAGGAGCTGTGCTCCAATGAGAGTGAGCAAGCAAGGGAGCAGGAGCCAGCAGTCGGTGGGTTCTCTGGGCCAACGAAGTACTTTGAGTTTTATTCCATACAGTGGAAAATCACTGAAATCTCTTAAGCAGAATGACATGATGCAAACTAGATTTCAGAAAGATAACTGGTCAGTGTGAGGGGAACAGCACAGTCAGAAGGCTACTGTTGTGTTCCACAGGAATAAGACTGATCTCTTGGATTACACGGGACAGAAATCTCACAGCCTTCACAGATACACCATAATAAACATAACTTGAGGCAGAATTCTTTCCTTTTCGGCTCTACAAATGTAACCTGCACTATGAGCCATGACACAAGAGTAAGTGGGAATTGGCAAAGAAGAAATTGAACTGTACCAGATTTGAACCTAGTTTTACACAGCCAGCCATGGGGTGTTGGCATATCCTTCCTCGCTGAGCCTAAGTTCCCTGTCAACATAGTCAGAAAAGCAGGTCTGCACACAAGGTTATGCTGAGTCTTACCTGATCTGATGTGTGTGAAAGAGACTGCAGAGTTCGGGCAGGGCTCTACATGTCATTTAAGAGATATGTCCAAAATAAAAACAATATTCACAATGATCATTTTTTTCCCTGAAAAGTCAAAATGTGTTTTATTTCTTTTTGTTTTAATGAACATGACATAATCTTCTTCAACATACCATGGAGGGTGGACAACGTGGAAGGGATATACCCAGTGATGTTTCCATGGTAAATATTCACTGGGAAATTCTTAAAGTTGCTACAGATGTTAATACAAATTAAAGATGCCATTGGAATAAGCTACTGGATTACATAGGTACCAAAAGGCCAAGGTAAAAATTAAATGACATCACCTTAGAGTTCCAGGCTGTCATTTAAGATATTCATCTGATCTTCTGAGGAATCAGAAGCAGTTTCAAGGGCTACATTCATGGAGTTCCTTCTGCTTTAATCCTTAAACTTCAGAAGAAAAGGTAACCTGACATTATCTGATGCTCTCTCTCTTTTATAATTTAGTTTTCCTGCCTCATGTGGAAAGTAACTGAAACAAGCAATCTACTTTCTGGGGTTTTTCCATTTGTTTCTGCTTTCTCTAGTCTTTTTCTCTTTTTCTTATGTTAGAACCAAGAGGATAGTCTATTTTATGAAGTGTTGTCCTATTGCAGAGTCAAAAAACAACAACAACAACTAAGATTAAATAAATTGCTGTCAGTTTATCCTTTGATACAAGGGAAGGTGCTCTCTCTTAGACACATCTCACAAACAACTGCTATAAGAGAAAGCTTTTCCCAAAAAAAGGACCAGGTCTGGTGATGCACTAACCTGAAGAAAGCAGGGAATGTTTGCTATAAAACAGCCTGTGAAGCGGTTTGGAGGCACACACCTACAATCCAGCACCCTGGAGGCGTAGGCAGGAGGATGAAAATTCTATCCTAGCCCGGGAAATCTAGTGAGACCCTATCTCAAAATAATAAATAAGAAGGACTGATGATGCTGCTCACAAAGAGAAGGCCCTGAGTTTCCCTGTACTGGGAAGAAACCATCTGTAAAGCAACTAAAATGAGGACTGATTTAAAAGATATACTGGCAAAGTTGATGAGATGGTTCACATGAATGAAATTCTGCTGATGTTAATTATAGACCAGTTCAACCTGCAAACTGTGGTCCTTTGGTCATCCTACTGGGGAAGATGTTATTCCGCATCCTACAGCCGCCTCCTTTTCTGAGTCATATAAGTAGTTAGCACACACTTGGGAATTTTTTAAAATTAATTAAATAGTTGCTAAAAATAAAAAAAAAAAAAAGAAAATTCATCTGAGACTTTTTGGAAGTCCCTCACAAAAGCCTATAGAAAAGTAATTTTTTAATTACCTTGATATTTCATTAATGTTTTTGCTTTTTATATTAATTAAAGCTGTTTCTTTAAAATGTATTTCAAAGAAAATATTAAAAGAAAAGCAAAACAATGTTTATTTACTAATGTTGATCTGTTGGGGACAAGGCTTCCTCACACAGGGCCGTTAGGAGGCCCATGTCTTCTGACCATGAGACAGAAGAGCACCATGGAGCACAGCTATTATTATACAGGCGTTTGGGACCAGACAAAATCCAGTTCCTCATTTACTTCATCTTTATCCACCCATTCTCTATGGTTGCTGCTGCATGAAACTCATGCTACCGTTTTCACCTTGCACGTCTCACTGGCTGAGAAAAGTAAGCCAGCCTCAGTTTTATTTAAGCCTGTCCTGCTCAAGACAGATCTCCTCCCAGTCCCCTCTTTATATACTGAAAATTATCTGTCTCTTTTTATTCCTTGTTGTTCCCCCGAAAAGGGTCTCATCACCCCTCAGTGTTTATCTCTAAAAAATAGAACAGTAGTACTTTTCGCTGTTTAATAAAATACTATACCAAAAAAAAAAACCGTAGCAAGACAGAAACTACCTTTAATTAAATGGTATTTGCCACTGTCATTAGCTATATCATACTTATTGAAGAAATATCAGGATATTTATTTCCCTAAATAGGGATTTAAAGTTCTCAAAATTATTGTACTTCAAAATTATAAAAGAACACTGATACACATGAATAAAATTAAATTTGCTATGAACTACTATACATAGCACACAGTGGTATTAGCTTATATCCCCTGAGTAAAGGAGACACTGGAAGATAATACTGTCACAGGCCTTTCCAAAGCTGTGTGTGTTTGTGTGTGTGTGTGTGTGTGTGTGTGTGTGTGTGTATGAGTGTGTGTATCTTTTTCCTTAATTTTGAAGTTGAACTGAGAGCCTTCACACTGAGTTACCTCTTTGGCCTTTTTAATTGATAGTTTTTCTATTGTTTCTTGCTAAATCGCTAAATTACTCAGGATAGGCTGCACTTTTAATCTTCCTGCTTCAGTCTCCTAACTGGGATGACAGACGTGCACCATCACACCCACCAAGCGTGCCTGATATGTGGGTTGTTTTTTGTTTTTTTGTTTTTGTTTTGTTTTGTTTTGAAACAGGGTCTCGCTTTGTAGTTCAGGCTGGCCCTGAGCTCAGCCTCAAACTCACATCACAATCCTCCTGCCTCTGCCTCCCGAGTGCTGGGATTACAGGCGTGAGCCACCACGCCCGGCACTGTAGTATGTGGTATGTGGTATGTGGTTGCTGCTGGGCGTGAGTCTCCATGCCCAGTACGGTATGTCATTAACCAAGGATCGAACTCGGGTCCTTGCGCTTGAAAGACAGGCACTGGAACCACTGAGCTAAATCCTCGGCCATGGGGTTTTTATTAAATATACTTTTCTTCACAGAAAATTAAGCGAGAAAATTATGCTTCTATAGGAGACAAAAATTGAGAAAACTTTAGATGGAATTATACAAATTAAACAAAAATGAAAATAAAAGTTTTAGAATTCTTAAAACTTTTTATTTTTGTCCTTCACTTTAGAAAAAAAAATGGATGAGTGTGATCATGATATGTATATGAAATGTACCTATTTCACAATAAAAAATCACTTATGCTTGGAAAAAAAATAATAATTGGAATTGTATCTTATGATTTACATAAAATCATCAGTTCAATCATATTATAGAGCTTTATCACCAAGGTTTCTAAATTTATGTGTATCTAGGACCTCTAAAGAAACCAGAAGGAAAACAGAAAAATAAAAGCAACTTTAAAAAAAGTAAATATTTCAGATTCAGTTCCCATGTGTATTTATTTGTTTGTTTGTTTGTTTAGCTGGTGTTTGAACCCAGGACCTCAAAGATCTTTAGTATGTGTTCTATCACTTAAGTGTGTTTGATTTTGCTTTGATTTTTCTAGTTACAGGTGAATGCTCTCTCACAACATCCTAAAAATATTAGTACTTTAAAATATTCTTATAGATAAATGAGGGTCTTCACAAAAGTCAAAACTAAAAGCTTTCTTGACTTTTTCTTTTCTTGTTCTTGAAAGATTAAAAAAGAAAAGTTCTGGTGTTTTCTGCTTCACTATGTCTGTCTATAGATATAGTGGAATAAGTACACTGGAAATGCTATTAAAACAGCACAATTAACCCATTCTTTGAGTACAAAATAAACTGATTCATTACACAGACTCCTAGTCAAATTCAGAATGTACCATTTCTTTTCATGTCTCTGAAAATCCAATGTTTGACATACATAGTATAAAACCATAAACATTTCCTGTTTTCCTACTAAAAAGTTAAATGTAATTTACCTATAATAGATTGTATCTGTTGAAGGACCATTCAGATTTATAGTACCCCACAAAATTGCTTCTACTCAAGTTTTAGAATAGGAAAAAGAATAAACACATGAACTGAATTGATACTGTTGCTTACCATTCTAATAGAAGATGAACTCAAATAAACTGCATACCTTACTATGAAAGTATGATTGAAATTTCATATCACAATAAGCAAAAGTCTATGAAGCTATAACCTTTTACTAAACAACACTAACTCCATTTGAGCTCTCTAGCTGGAAAAATATCAGGTAGAGTCCTTGGTGGCAAGATTAACATCTGCTACAAATTGAATGGTGTTCCTTAAAATTCACGTTTTGAAGCTCCAACAAGCAAGGGGGCAATATTGGAAATGGGCCACTTGAGAGTCAGTTAGAATTGGATGAAGTTATGAGAGAGGGCACCTGTAATGAGATTAGTGTCCTTATGTCAAGAGGGACCAGAAAGCTTCCTTTTCTATCCTGTGTGAAACTCCAACAAGAAAGAGGCCTTCTGCAAGTCAGGAAGAAAGCCCTCACTTGCCAGGAAGCAAAATTAGCTGGCAACTCGATCCTAGACACTTCGGGTTAAATTCTCCACAACACATGTCTCTATGTATGTGAGAAATAGATTTCTGATACTAGAGCCAGCCAGTACAGCAGCCATAATTTTCCCACTGATGATACCCACAAGTAAAAGGAGAGTTTTACTTTGGCTCACTGTTTAGGGGATTCAGTACAGTTAGCTTGCTTCAGGCAGACAGTACGATATAAATGCATGGCAGAACAAAGCCACTCAGTTCATGATGCCTAGGAGACAGAGTGGGGGACAGTGCCAGACATGAACAGGATAGTGACCATATACAGTGCCTAAGGTCACACCACCCTGAATCTGCTTAACTCTTCTGTGAGACATTTCTTAACCCAGTGAAGCTGACAACTTAAAGTACATAATGGTCATGATCCTCATCGAATCTGTGACAAATAAGTTATCCTTTTGAGTCAGAAAAACAAAGAAGTATATTCCCAAAATATGCTTGGATTCTTAAATTTCATCTTACATGTAAATTTACATATTAATTTTCTAAGTGATAACTTTTTTTTGTTTTTAGGGGATTTTTTTTTTTTTTGTCAATACCAAGGATTGAAACTTGGGCCCTTGTGCTTACAAGGAAGGCACAGTACCACTGAGCTAAATCCCTGACTCTCTATTTACATTAATTCAAGTTATATTCTTCTTTTGCGCCTTTACAAGTATAAACACATAGAATTTTAATAATTTCTTCTGGAAAACAGACCACTTACATAAATTCTTTCTCATAAGTTAAGGACTTAGATAATTGCACATGGCATACTTTAGGTATCTATTTCTATAGGCTAAATTATATATAAATATTTATAGAACACATCAGAAGTTATTCCTACTACCTCCACCTGATTCTCTACCCACAAAAGTTATAGATAGTAAAGTCCAAGTAAGTTTTGAAGTTGTCAGAGACAAGCCCAGGTTAATGGACTGATCCCTGTTGGGTGGGCACTCCCTGCTTCCCCCTTCAGTGCAGGAGACTTCAAACTGAACTGTGTGGAACTGTGGGAAAGAGTCAAGGGACCAATGTGTCTGATTCCTACATCCCACTCACCTTGGGGACCTGAAATTCCATGTCCTAGAGTTCCAGTTCCATGATGCTTTTAACTGGTGTCACAAACCAACTGGTTTTATTTATGGGAAAGGTATCATTGCACTGATCATGGTTATAATTATTTAAAATTTCTATGATGTCTTCGGATGAATTTCTAAAGATGGAATTAGTATGCCCAAGGATTTGAGCAACTTTATAATCTTCCCACATTTTGCTTTTTCCCCCTCTAAGAAAACTGGCTGTACTAATTTTCATAACGTCATACAAGCAATGAAAATGATTCCCAGTTTCTTTTCAAAATAAAAGGGTACAAATTGTACTGCAACTTTAATAATGTAAGATGTTTCCTTTGGTAAAGGGAGAGAGGATTACCTCAGTAATTATGAAATGATATCTGAGTAACAATATTGTAGCAAGATCTTTGATCATAATTTGTAGTAAATATTTCATGTTAATTGTATATTCCCTTGTGTGAATTGTTTTGTTTTTTCAGCTATAAAAGTTCCAAAGTTCAGGAATGAACAATGTGATTCTTTTGATTCTTCAAAAAATTGAAAAGAGGGTAACCATAAGAAAGAGTAATTCTACTTGTGGGTGTAGCTAACAGAAAGGAAAACAGGATCAAAATGATATCCTGTTTTTATAATAATACAAGTTAATGTGTGTTACAATAATGCTGCACATCAAGCATTGTTTATAAGAGGTTAAATATGAAAGCAACTTACGTGTCCATCTACAGATAAAGGGGTAAGCAAAATTTTGTATGCTTATACAATGGAACATTATTCAGCTATTTTAAAAAAGGCAACTCTATGAGATATATGGCAACTCTATATGAGATAATATAGATGAACCTTGAGGACATTAGCTAATTGAAATTAACCACTCACAAAAAAGGTAACTACTGAACAATTGCTTTCACATTAGGTAGTTAGGAAAGACAAAATTATAGACACAAAAATTTGAGCAGTAGTTGCCAAGAGTTGAGAAACGGAAAAATAGGGCACTATTTAAAGGTACAAAGTTTCCATTTTACATGACAAATGAAAAAGATGGATAGTGGTGAGGCTTGTACAAAACTGTGAACATATTTAATACCACTGTACTCTGTATTTAAAAATCATTAATTTGACCATCAAAAATAATAAATTTGAAATGAGAAAATACTGAAAGCCTTCACTATAAAATCAGGAACAAGACTAGCCACAATCTCTCCTTGTTCTATATAGTACTTGAAACATTAGTCAGAGATTTCAGTCAAGATAAAAAATAAAAAGTATAGGTTGAGGAAATTAAGAAGTCAAATCACCTTATTAGCAGATGGCATGATCCTTTACACAGATGAAAAACTCCACCGAAAGACTCTTGGAATTAATAACCAAATTCAGCATCAGGACATAAAATTCAACAAACAAGAATTAGTAACATTCTTACACATCAATAATGAGCTCATCAGGAAAAAAACCAGGGAAATAATACCATTTATAACAGCATCAAGAAAAATTAAGTACTTGGGAATTAACCTAACAAGGAAGTAAAAGACCTCTACAATGAAACTACATTACCCTGAAAAAGAAAAATAGAAGAGGACATCAGAAAATAGAAATGTATTCCACATTCTAGGGAAACAGAACCAATGTCCAAACCAAGTATGTCCAAAGGATCAGCTTTCCAAAAATGACACACAAATATAATGGACTCCCAATCAAAATACCAGTGTCATTCCTCACACAACTAGAGAAAACAATCCTAAAACTCATATGAAACTAGAAGAGACCCAGAATAGTAAAAGCAATCTTGGATTTCAAGAGCAAAGGAAGGTCCGTCACAATATTCAAGTTATATTATAAAGCTACAGTGTTTAAAAACAGCACAGTACTAGCCCCAAAACAAATATATGGCTTAATGGGAAGATACAGAAATATACTGAGGCATATTGATAAGGGGGCTAAAAACATATATTACAGTAAAGATAGCCTCTTTAATAAATGGTACTGGGAAAACTGACTATTTACCTATAGAAGATTTAATTTAGACCCTGGTCTCCCACAGTGTCCTACACAAAAATAAAATAGATCAAAGATCTAAATATTAAAACAGGGACACCATCTGCTTTAGATACAAAATGTACAACTCTTGAAGATCTAGATGTAGGATAAGAGCTGCATGAACCATATCCCAGTACCACAAAAAATAATACCAAAAATCAACAAATGGGAACATAACAAATTTGAAAACTTACCCACAGCAAAAGAAACAAGACTGAAGAGACAGCCTACAAAATGGGAAAAAATTTTGACAGCTATTCCTCAGAGGACCTATATCTGAAATATATAAAGAACTCAAAAAAATAGACACTTCCAGAATAAAAACCCAATCAAAAAATGGATAACCAAAATGAATAGACAACAACAAGAAGATATACAGATGGTCAATAAATACATGAAAAAATGGCCAATATTTCTGGCCATTAGAGACATGCAAATTACAACACAGAGATTCTATCTTACTCCAGAAAGTGGGGCCATCGTCAAGAAATCAAATAATAACAAATTACGGTGAGGCTGTGGGGAAAAGAGAACCCTTGTATCAGTTGATGACAAGGTAAACTAGTGAGACCACTATGAAAATCATATGGACATTCCTCAAAAACTAAAATTAGAAATTTCATTTGATTCAGCTATTCCCCTTCTAGGAATCTTCCTAAAAAAGTTAAAGACATGATATTACAGCGATACAGGCATACTCATGTTTATAGCTGGGTATGCTTCAATTAAATTTTCAGAACAGCCTATGTATACATCAACAGAACAGATAAAGTGTGAAACAGAAATAAATAGTAGAATAAAGTAGGAAAATTGATGCCATAATATTGAGACCATAATATTAAGTAAAATAAAAGCTTAAATATCATATGGTTTCTTTTATATGAGAAACACAAAATATAAATAGTAAAGTAAATGAAAATAAGAAGTAAAAAGATCAGTCTTTTGCAAAAGGTAAGGACAAATAGAAATGAGGAAGGCATGAGAGGGAGGGGAAAGAGATGAAAACAATTATGATGTGTTATGTACATATACCTGTCCCCACGAGAAATGTATTCAGTACTTACTGGAAGCATGTACTATTAAAAATACAAATCAGGGGCCGGGGATTTAGCTCAGTGGTTCCGGCACCTGTCTTGCAAGCACAAGGGCCTGGGTTTGATCCCTGGTAACCACATACAATACTGGGCGTGGAGACTCACCCCAGCAACAACCACATACCACATACCACATAACACAGTGCCGGGCGTGGTGGCTCAGGCCTGTAATCCTAGCACTTGGGAGGCAGAGGCAGGAGGATTGCTGTGATGTGAGTTTGAGGCTGAGCTCAGAGCCAGCCTGAACCACAAAGCAAGACCCTGTCTTAAAAAACCTTAAAAAAATAAATAAATAAAAATAAAAAATAATAAAAATACAGATCAGAGAATAAATAAAATTTTTAAAATAATACAATGTATTTATACTGACAAATAATTTTATAATGCTACTCAGCTTTCTGACACACTGTAAACTTTTTTTGATAAAATATATTTATCATATTGAAGACTTATATACTGTTTAACCTACTGATAGATATAAATATTTTCCACAGATCTGTGTTTACACCTTTTTGTCATTATTATCCACTGTTCCCCTTTCTTAGAAAGTCCCTTTGGAAGCTCCCAAAGGAGCTTCTTTTTCTATTAGATTGTTTCAAATTCCTCCAAAAACCCCAGGATGATTTGGACTGAAATTATTTATATTTGTAAAGCCATTTCAAAATTACTTATTAACTGCACAGATAGAGAAAGAATTATTTCTCTTTCTGATACTTATCTTTACTTTCTTTCAAAGTAAAGAAGCTTCACTTCTGCCTGTATTTTAAGACTGTTTTTTTTAACAGCTCTACTTCTATTTTCACTTGCAGCCTCTCTGAAACCTGAACATACACACCTATCACCTCTTCTTACCACAAGTATTATCTGTGGAAAAGTGCAGTTTTCCAGACCTAGCTGGAAACATGTAAGAAGTAGAAAGAAATTAGTTTCAGCAGCACAAATAGAAACTTTCTCCTTACACAGTAGTTTTGCAGTTGTGAGTTATCAGTCTTTGCATCTCCTGCTTTTACAAATTCAGCAGCTCCCAGGCCCATTTTGAACTCCACTATCCACAGTATTTAACTCCCTGGCTTTGACCAGCCAGGGTCTAGACCTATACAAATTGAGCCTCAGACAGGCCCATCCTCCCTGTGCAGACTGCTGAGCTGCCCTGATTTTCACACCACGGTGTCTCCCACACTTCAATCAACTGAATACAAAAGCAAATTGATAGGAAATTTCAAAGTATAATTTTAACACTTATCGTCTAAAGATTAGTTGAAGCCCAAGATCTAACATCAGAAATTTGTTCAAATATAACTAAAAGTGAGTTAGTATATAAGATTTTGAATATCCAGAGTAATATCCATAAGGTCAGATGCATCACTTCTATAAAATACATAGGAAAGATGATATAATTCTCGATGTCAGGGTAAATCAAGATGTATATATCTACAAGTAGCAAGGATTTAATATGTATACATATAGATACTAGAAAGTCTACATGTATGACATTATGTTTAGGTTTAAAACATCCTCTAAGATTTTCCCATGGAAGGTGACTGAAACATGGAAATATAACAGCTGACTAAGGGTGAGGTGAGGCCTCAACGGAAGTGACCTCAAAGGGTATATTTTGCCCCCAGCTCTTCCTTTCCCTCTCTGCTTGCTTCCTTGCTCTCTGCTTCCCACTCTGCCAAGTGATAAGAAGCTCTTCTCTGCCTGGGCCCATCCACAGTGATATTCGTGCACTGCAGCCAGGTGATCAGGGACAGAAAATATGCCAAAGTAAACCTCTCCTCGTTTAAACTGTGCAGTGTCAGGTCTTGTCTTAGTTACTGTTCTTATTGCCAAGACATAATATCGGACACCCAAAGATAAAGGAGGAAAGATTTACTTGGTTCACAGTTGCAGAGCTTTCAGTGCATAGTCAGCTGGCTCTGACTATGGGTGGCAGAGGAGAAATAACCCATGTCATGGCAGGCAAGAAGCCAGCAATCAGCAGCAGCAGCAAGAGCTTTCCCTCTCACTCTTTATATCCTACTCAGGCTGTAAACCTATTGACCAATGCCAAGCACGCCCAGGGAGGGGTTTTCACTATCCACTTACTTAATCCCAGGACCACACCCTTAACCCCAGTATCATATCCTAATCCACATTCACACACACTGATCCAGCCACCTTCTAATCACCTCACCTCTGAGTGTGGGAAGCTTTGCAAGGACATCTAGATAGAAGCCAAAGCAAACTTCTAATGTTCTGTAGCACAGTAGAGTAAACATGGTTTACAAAAATTAACTATATATTTCAAAATAGCTAATAAAGATTTTGAATGTTCCCAACACAAAGAAATGATTTGTTTGAGGCAATGGATATACCAACTACCCTGTTCCAATCACAGTACACTGCACACATATATTAAAATATCACAATTATACCATAATTATGTTGTTATTACACATCAATTAAATAGTTTAAGTTTTAGAAAAATTTAATGAAATTATCCTATATGAATACTTGTCACAGTGATCTGAATGTAAATGTTAGTTCATCAAAGATGAATTGTATGATTTGGATTATTTGCACAATTCCCCTGAACCTCAGATTCTTCACATAAAAACTAAGGAATATCTATATTTTATAGAGGATTAAATAAGTTAAATTTCTTTATACTGTGAATTATTTTTATTAATTGAATCATTACTATATATTAATTGCTATTATTCATAGTTACTAATAGGTCCATTAAAATTTCCAAGACCATCTAATAGTGAAATATAATGAAATAAATTAAGCAGTGAAATCAGCTTTAAGTATGTTCATAAAACATTTTAAACTGCCCAAACTTTAAAGCCATTAAATTTTAAAGACAATGTATCAAAGCATAGAGAAAATATAATATACAGACTCAGGAGTAAATCTGTAGCTTAACATCATCCTCAAAAAATAAGCACTGTTCCACCCCTGCACCCCAGATCCCGAGAACAGGATTAAAGCGAGGACCTCGCCATCTGTCACCAGAGTCTGCCGCAGGGCTGGAACATGAGATGCACAAGACTCCCTGGTAAATCTCCAAAAACCCTTTCAATTTGCCAAATTATCAAATAATCCAAACAAAAACTACAACATGCTCTAGTGAGCCACACTTCAAGCACAGCACATTTACAAGAAATTTATAAGTATGATAAAGGAATGATTGAAGAAAGACAAAAGTGCACTTATGTTCTGTGTTCGAAGCATACTTTTCAGAAGGGAAATACAACCAGAATGAATGTTACTTTCTGCAGAAGCTACCGGCCCAACTCTCCTCACCTCCACATTGAGCACAGAGCTCACGTCCTGTCACAGGCATGGAGTCGCGAAGGACTGACCATAACACTGCTGCACGGCAACAGCAAAGGTCCAGCCAGACGAGTCCAAGAACGGAGAAGGCCAGTGGACACTCACAGCTTTTCTAAGCAAGGCCTTTGCTTTTCTGTGCCCTTTTGTCTTTCACTGCATACTTTTTTCAAAAAATTCAAGTCTTTATTGGTACATTATGAATACACATCATTGCATTCAACATTGAGAGTTTGTACCAGAATATGACACAACTTGATTTTCATTTTCCCCCTCCCCTACACACCCTGCAACCCCTCATATATATAAGCTTTGTTTCCTTTTTTAAAATTACTATCACATTCTTTTCCCCTTGTTATTTACCCCTACACCCTCTTTCCTTTTTTAATGGGGTACATACACAAGTTTGAAAACACATAGAGTGCTCAGTGTGTGGGGGAAAGCTAGCCAGGGCTAGAACTGTCCAAAACTCTGCTTTGTTACATCACTCTGAGATAACACTCTAAAACGCTTGTCATGCTGTGAATTCCTACTAAGCAAAAACTATAAGGACAACTCCATCTATCTGACTCTGTATCCCCAACACCTATCCAGTTCCTGAAACTCGGAAGCTGTTCAATGAACAGTTGTCATTTGGAAGGATGGCTAAAGGAGATGATCTGCTTCCAGCTAAGGGACTGGTACAGTGTTGGCCTTGGATGGCAAAGCAGCGACAGCCTGACAGCTCACAACTGTGGAGAGAGAGCTATGCCACCTGTCTCCCTAGTTCTCATTGGAGTGGCAAGGCTCAAATGGAAATGCTGAGATGCTTTGGTGCCCCAGGGCAAAGACCACATAAACAATGGTATTGACAAAGCAGGTATGTGGAGTCCAATCTTAGCTCTGGCTCTGCTCACAGGAACCAAAAGCACTGGAGGAGGTGAGAACACAGAAACGTCCTGCCAATATATACATTCAGAGCAATCCTCATTCAAATCCCAGTGGCACATTTCAGGCAGTAGAGAAAATAATCCAAAAATTCACCTGAAACCAGAAGAAACCTACAATAGCAAAAGAAATTCTAGACAACAAACACATGGCAGGGGTACCACAATCCCCAACTTGAGTCTGCACTGCAAAGCCACTGTAATAAAAACAGCATAGTAAGGGCAAAGAAACAGACCCCTGAGTATCAATGCAACACACCAGAAGGTGCAGAAACTACTCCAGACATATTAAGCCACTTTATCTTTGATAAAGGAGCCAGATACCCTCACTGCAGGAAAGTAGCCTCTTTCATAAATGGTGCTGAAAAACTGGGCTTCAGTCTGGACTTGTATTTTTCACCATGCAATAAACTAAAATCAAAGTGGATTAATGATATAAATATTAAAACAGAAACACTAACTCTGCTGGAAGATAGGTTAGGTAGAACACTTGAAAACATAGGTGCAGGAAAAGACTTTATGAACAAAACCTCAGGAGCACCAGAACTAACAAAGAATCAACCACCAGGACCTCATCTTATTAAAAAGCTTCTGCACAAAAAAGGGAGACTAACAGAATGAAAAGACAACCCAAATTACAACATGGGAAAACAATTTAACAAGCAGTTCCTCAGGCAAAGCACTGCTATCCAGACTATCCAAAAAACTTAAAAAATCAGACTCCCAAATTTAAAGACCCAATTCAAAACTGGACATCTGAAATGAATAGATATTTCTCAGATGAAGAAGTAAAACCAGCAAATAAACACATGAAAGCTTGTTCAACTCACTGGTCATCGGAAAAAATGCAAATCTTGATATTCCATTTTACTGCAATAAGAATGGCTGCTATCAAGAAAACAACCAACAGGGCCTGCGATTTAGCTCAGTAGTTCTGGCACCTGTCTTGCAAGCACAAGGGCCCCAGTTCGATTCCTGGTAACCACATACCACAATGCTGGATGGGGAGACTCGTGCCCACCAGTAATCAGTATCACACACCATAGTGCAGAGTGTGGTGGCTCATGCCTATAATCCCAGCACTCTGGAGGCAGACACAGGAAGATTGCTACGAGTTTGAAGCTCACCTGGGCTACAGGATGAGCTCAGGGCCAGCCTGAACTACAAGCGAGACTATGTCTCAAAATAAAAAAAGAAAGAAAACAACCAACTACAAATGCTGGTGCTGCTGTGGAGAAAAAGGAACACTTTTCCACTGTTGGTGGGAATATACAGTGGTACAACTGTGGAAATCAGTGTAGAGAGTCCTGAAAGAACTAAAATTAGAAATCCCATTTGAAACTGCTATTCCCATTCTGAGTATCTTTCCAAAAGAATTAAAAGCATCATACCTCAGTGATATATGTGTACTCATGTTTACGGCAGCACAGTTTGTAATAGCTAAATCTTGGAAACAGGCCAAATGCCTATCAACTGGAGACAGGATAAAGAAGATATGAGCTTTTAAAAATATAAAATGGAGTACTACTCAGCCATAAAAAGTAATAAAGGCATTTGTAACTGAATGGATGCACACTGAAGTCATACTCTGAAGTGAAATAAATAGTACACACACATGTAAATACTGAACAGTTTCTCTGGTGCTGGAAAATGGCAAGAGCCAATGAGGACCAAAATGTGTAATAGCTAATGCAAAAGAGGAAGTACAGGTCCAAAAGGGGAGGGAAAGTAGGGAGAGGGTAAAGAAAAGGAAAGAAGGCAAGAAAAAATAAGATAATAAAGAAAAAATGGAAGCAAAGTTTTTATAGACAAGGAGAAGTTGAGAGGAGAAAGGGAAGGTAGGGAATGCAAAAAAAGAACAAGAACTGATATGTATCATACAAATTCCCAAAGATGAATGTGATCATAACATATGTCTAAAATTTACCAATAAATTTAAAGGAAAAATAAAGATTAAAAAAAAGAAGAAACAGCCTGTCAAAAGACAAAGGCTTCTACTGCTATTGTTCTGATGACCCAATCATTCTCCTAAAGTTACCTGGAGAAGAAAGTGATTTTTTTCGGAGCCATTTTGGCTAGAATAAATTTCACTTCTTTTGTTAAACACTGTATTCTGCAAAAATATCTTTTTTCGATAAATTTAAATTTTCTATACAAGGAACAGCAAATAACCTAAATGCTCAACAACAGGAAGAGTCACAAAACATTACATAACCATTTAAAATGCTGCCACTGAAAACCAGTTAATAAGATATGAGAAAGAATTAACAGAATATTGAATGAAGCTAGGCACGGTGGTGGTTTATTCCTATAATCCTAGCACTTCGGAGGCTGAGGCAGGAGGATCACCACAAGTTCAAATCAGCTTGAGTTATATCGCAAGTTTAGTACTGTCTAAACTACATAGTGAGATGCCGTCCCCTAAAAATACATACATAGATATGCACACACATATTATATATAATATATATATAGTGGTACACTATATGTATTTTTATATGTTTGTTTGCTGTTATACACACACATATGTATGTGTATGTATATGTACAGTGAAAAGATAGACACTATATAACTGCACGTAAAATATGAACTATCATGCTAATTAGACTTTAAAGACTGAAAGAAAATATTACTGAACACTGGGATTACAAATGGTTCTGTAACTTTCTGTATTTTCCAGTTTATAATAAAGATATTTATTTCAAGAGAGGTGATTTATTATTAAGAGAATGGGATCTAATAAGAATAATCACTCTCTGAAGAAGATAATTACCATTATCAAGCCAAAGGTTGCAAAACTATACCTCCAAAGTCCTTTTTGTTTGTGCATATGGAAAAAAAATCAGCTGAAAGCAAACACTACATAAATCAACCTATAAATAGGATGCAGGTGTTGGTAGAACAAGTCTTGGAGGAACAATAACCTTCCTACCTAAACATGCACCTTCAAAAAGGTCAGTGACCTTGGGTATAATTATATTACAGTATTACAGTTCTTTAAATTGCACCACAGTGATACAGTGTGTGTGTGTCTGTGTGTCTGTGTGTCTGTGTGTCTGTGTGTGTGTAAAGCTTTCTTTTTATAGCTGTGTTGTGAAATATTCTGGGAAACAGGATTAGAATCACAGGGCTTTGGACACTAACCCTTTTACTTGAGGATACTGCATAAATTATTGGTGACACAGAGACTGCACTGTATTCAAAGAAGTCTGCAGCACATGAAAAGCTTTTATTTTGGTAAAGAGCAAGAGAATGAGAATAAAAACATGTGGGTGGATAGACTCCGCCAAGGGTTGTCAACCTTCAAGCTTCCTTTTGCCTTTGTGGTGTGCCCTTCTCCGTCTTTTTCAGATAATTTCCCGCATCAGTTGACAGCACTCCCACCTATAAAATCCCTCAAGCTTGGCAGCCCCTCCTGATTTCTCTGTCTCCCTCACTCCCCACACATTACCCCACCAGCCCCACAGGTTCTACCATTCAACTACATGCTGCACACATCCGCCTTCCTCTCCTCACAACCACGCTCCTCTCAGCCACCGTCACTTCCATCTTACTGAGAGCTCTGAACTGGCCTGCGGCTCCCACTCCTGCTTCTTCTCTCCGTTCATTTTCCACTCAGGACAAACATTGGACCCAGTAAGTTTTAGGAGCCTGTAGACACTTGCAGAAACCTCAGATCCATGGCATGGTGTATGACATGGCCTCTGCCCGCCATCCGACTTGCTCAGCCTTTTAGCCATTCTGCCCCCCTTCTGAAGGAGCCCAGTCAACCGCTCTTCCCCTCTGAGCTTCTGCACATGCTGGGCCTGCCTGAAACACGCGTCTTCCCCCGCTCATGCCTGGACTCTGTCGTTCTAACCCCAGGTCCTCAGAGAGGCTCTTCAGACCCACTGAACAGCTTTGAAAGGTGAATTCGCTTCAACTCTTAAATTCTACTTGGCAAATACACACATGATGCAGATTTACTTGTTACCTGTTTTATCCATTAAACTCTAAGCTCTATGAGAACAGAGATTACTCCCAACAGTACAATATGTCTTAAGGAATTGAAGAATACTTTGTTTTATATGTAATTAATGGTACTTCTACAACTAATAGTAATTGCAACAAGACAGACAAACTACTGACTTCCAAAGGACTTTCGTACATCATTGTTTACTTCTGGTCTGATCCCTCAGCTCACCTTCTTAGGGCAATTTCTAGAATAAGAACTTGGTTAGGAGACTTATATGTATAAAAAGTATCACCAGCCCCCAGCAGCTGATATTAAGCTAGCTAATTCAGCTCAAATGTCACAGACTTCATGTTATGTCTGTTTGATCTAAATCTTTTACTGCCAGCCTAGAAGTTCTCTGACACTACAGATTATAAACTGACAAGTACTAAATTAATGTAAAATTAGATTCCAGCTGGATAAACACATTTTTATGTTACTAAATTTTCCTCAAGGACTCTAAACATAATTCTGTAATATAGACAACATATCACAGGAACCTCTAGACAGATTAAGAGAGAGAGAGAGACTTGTTTCTGCAGTCAAAAGTTTTCCACAGTCAAACTTCTCCTGACCCTTTATCATGAACAATAGTATTATCACTGTTTGTTGTATCAAATTGCTCTGCTAAAGCACACATTTCTCAGGTGTCAACTGCTTCCCACTTCTAAACTTTCTTTATTTAAATTATGAAAATTTTAAACATATTAATTCAAATGGGACTCTAGGTAGGAAGCCAAAAAGAAGAAGGGCAAAACATCATTCTAAAGAACAAACCAATAAGATAACACAAACCTTAGTCTGCTTATTCTTTAATGACTGAAATCCTTAGTTGAGTATTTTTTACTATCCAGTCAGTTTAATAACACATAGTATAAATAAAGCTCCTCTGGAAAGTTTATTTACATGGCCTGTGTGTATTTATGTTTAATACATAGCAGGTTTTCTACATGCACTACCACTAAATCCTCTTGGCTCACTGTTAGGCAGGTGCCAAGATGTCGGTCTACTTTATACATGAAGGAAAAGCTCAGAGAGGTAACTAACTTGGCAAAGTTGAACCTCAAGTAAGAGGCAGGGCAGGGATTGGAAACTACTAAGTTCATGTACTTAGTAAGTGCTCTACAGCAACAATAAGGAGTGCTTACCCCTTAAAATATTTTTTAAGTGCAAGCAGCTTTTTCTCAGATTATACCTGTTACTTTTTCATTTCCAGATTTAAAGTTCCTAGGTGACTTGATTGCCCATTATAGCTCACATTACCACTAAGTCACTACATCACTTAGTACGTAGTATATTGCAGGCCCCATCCTAGACACTGGTAAAGCAGAGAAGAAAGGAAGCACACGCCATTCCTGGTAGACTAATTAGAACCTGGTGCACAGGATGATAGGTGGCACTTTGGGAAGTAACGTGCAGAAACCAACTAACTCCAAGAAAGGATAGACAACACTTTCCAGAAACAACACATGAGCTGAGATTCAAACAACAAGCAAAGGAAAGAAAGGGGAGGAAGTGGCATGTCAGCAAGAGGAAAAATATCTGGCAGAGGTGTGAAACTGCAAGCATATGGCCTTTTAGGAGGAGAAGCTGGGTTTGGCAGTACCCCCGAAAAGAGAGAAATGCCAAGGTTTGCCACACAGTATTAACAGATTGGGAAGGGTCATATAATGCAACTATCAGGAAAAGAGATATAACCAACAGGTGGGGGGAAGCCCGTAGGAAAAACAGTATGGCCGCACTTTGAAAAAAGTACTGATCATCTCTACCCAGCCTCCAGTTGATGGACATTTTGGTTGTTTCCAAGATTTAGCTATCACAAACTGGGCTGCTATAAACATGGGTGCATTTATGTTGCTGTGATATGAATCTTTTAATTCTTTTGTGTATATACCTAGCAGAGAAATGGCAGGGTCAAATGGGACCTCTAATCCTAGTTTTCAGGAATCTCCACATTGATCTCCAGAAGTTGTACAAACCTACATTCCCACCAACAGTGGAGAAGGGTTTGTTTTTCTCCACAGCCTCGCCAATATCTGTTAGTGGCTAATTCTGAAATGGCAGCCATTCTTTGTGGAGTGAGATGAAAACTCAGTGTTGTTTTCATCTGCATCTCTCGAATGACCAATGTTGTTGAGCATTTCTTCATATACTTATTAGCTGCTCTTACTACTGCCTCTGAACAGTGTTCATTTTGATGCCCATTTTTGAATTGGGTCTTTAAATTTGCATGGGCTGAACTTTTTAAGCTCCTTATATTTTCTAGATAGTAGCCCTTTATCTGAGAAACAGGTGGTAAAGATTCTTTCCCACATTGTTGGTTCTTTTATAGAAAGGAGTATTACTCTGCCATAAAAAATGATAAGATTGAGTCATTCACACTCAAATGGATGTACCTTCAGGACATCCTCATAAGTGAAATAAATAGATCACAGATGTGTAAATATCATACCTTTTCTCTGGTATGAGAAAATGAAGATGTAAATGAGTTCTAGTATATGAAGTAGATATTGTGAAACAGAAAATATTTAAAATGATACAGGGTATACGGGTAAATAACAAGGGGAAGAACAACGTGATGATAATGAAAGAAAGGAAACAAAGCTTAGACATAGAGGGTGGAAGATTGTAGGGTGGGTGGGGGAATGGAAAAACATGAGAATCAAGTCATGTCATATACTGGTACAAATTCTCAATGTTGAATGTGATGATGATGTGTATATATAATGTACCAACAAAAATTTGAATTAAATTTTTTTTTAAAGTACTGATCAGGATGGGTTTGGCTCTTCTTTAAGCTACTTACAGGAACTCTAATTTTCAGCAAGGTGCATAAACTCCCTGAACCAGTTTCCTCACAAATAAGACACAGATAACATATTTTTCGGGGGTTGT
This sequence comes from Petromus typicus, assembly GCA_004026965.1. Classification (NCBI taxonomy): domain Eukaryota; kingdom Metazoa; phylum Chordata; class Mammalia; order Rodentia; family Petromuridae; genus Petromus; species Petromus typicus. Next base: position 31,949 of record PVIR01006478.1, read on the forward strand.
GGTAAGCTGTAAATAAATTCATTCTATCTATACAAAAGCATCTGGTACAAGGCAACTGCTCCACACATGCTGGTTCCTTTTAGCACTGAGTTAGGAATTCTAAAAGAGTGGACTCAACTAAAAACTTTCCATGTCATGGATGGCCCCTATCTCCCTCACTCTTATCACAGAAATTGATGAGTTTGTGAATAAACTTACTAATACCACAGATTTTATGGATCAGCAACAATATGCCACATCTTAGCATAAGTGCTTGGCATGCAAAGACTTTAACTCCGAGAGTGAAGGAACTTAAAATGGCAGGCTGACTGGAATCAACCGATGAACAGGCAGTTGGGAAGCAAGGAAGAAAACAGTGACAGCAATCAGACGACTTCTATAGTGAGCTAGGCAGATGGCACTTTGAACCAAGGTAGCAATGGGAGAGGCAATGGTGATATCACTTGCAGGTAAAACAGGACTTCTCGAGGCAGTGCACATGGACTATGAGAAACAAAGGGCCTATGGATGGCCTGGGTGTTTCTGTCTGAGTAATCAAAAGAATGGAGCAGTCACAGATGAATAAGAAAGGAAAGGATGAGCAGCAAGTGGGGAAGGCAAAAGAAGTCAGTTTGGGGACATTTCCAATTTGAGGTACTTGTGAGACATCCCAGTGGAAACGTAATCTAGACCATGCATGAGCCATGTGGAATTCAAAAGAAATGTGTAGACTGCATAAGACATGTCTAGATTAAAGGTGCAAAGTTGGGAGATATCTACATATAAATGATGTTAAGAGAGATAACTCTACATGAGTGAATATGTGTTAACTTTGAAGGGCCCTCGGCTTAACTCTTAGCACTGACACAGTGTGATCTTCTGTGTTGCTTTAAAACTCTTTTGAATTTATTTTTTTCTTGTGTGAAACAGGATAATAAAATATACATTAAGAATTATATAAGGTAGGAGCCAGGGATTTAGCTCAGTGGTTCCAGTGCCTGCCTACCTTGCAAGCACAAGGTCACAAGTTTGATCCCCAGTAACCATATACAACAATACTAGGCATGGTGACTCATGTGCACCAGCAATCAGTAGGACATACCACAGTATGGTGGCTCATGTCTATAATTCCAGCACTCGAGAGGCAGGGGCAGGAGGATTGCTGAGTTTGAGGCTGACTTCAGGGCCAGCCTGAACCACAAAGCCAGACCTTGTCTTAAAAAAAAAATTATATTATGTAGGTACAGAAAACATCATATGGTTCTGAATGCATATTAAGCTCTCAAATGATCCTGATTTTATCAGGGTTGCAGGCAAACAGTGATTTTCAAATTTGTTTTATTAGAAAGATAAAATCACTCTCTTCTCTGCCTTCCATTTCTTCTTTTCACTGAAATGAAACATTTCATCAGCTATTTAAATAAAAACTGATGATGGGACCATCCCTGGGTTGTATACTGCAAAAGAATAAGGCATATTAAAAACTAATGGTCCAAAACAAAAATGGTCCAAGAGGAAGAGTATTATAAAGTAACCTATAGAACTGTTGACATTACGGATAAGATTGTAACTTTCTGGTTTCTGATATATGTAAAATATATATTTAAGGTACACAACATGATGTTTTCAGATAATTTGTTGTGTGATGATTATTACAATCAGGCTAATCAACAATCTCACATATTTATTGAAGTTTTTAGTTTCTCCAACTAGAAACATTTTAGAATAGAACAAAGAATAAAGGATAGATAGAAGGGCACATAGAGATGGATTTCTTGCAATACAGAAGAGGTCCAAGGGAAAGGGGAAATTAGTAGAATGAAGGTATGTCATGTACAGGAACCTAATAACTTCAATTAATGTAAACACTGTATGCCTCAATGAGCTAAGATTAACAGTATCAGCAAGAATGAAAAATGAGGGCTGGAGAGTTAGCTCAGTGGTTCTGGCGCCTGTCTTGCAAGCGCAAGGGCCCAGGTTTGATTCCCGGTATCCACATACCATACTGGGCGTGGAGACTCATGCCCAGCAGCAACCAGTACCACCTACCACTGTGCTGGGTGTGGTGGCTCACGCCTGTAATCCCAGCACTCAGGAGGCAGAGGCAGGAGGATTGCTGTGATGTGAGTTGGAGGCTGAGCTCAGGGCCAGCCTGAAATAGAAAGTGAGACCGTGTCTCAAAAAACAAAACAAAACAAAACAAAAAGAATGAAAAATGAGATACAGAACTGAAAGAGGGAGAGGCAGGAGAAGGGAAGGAATGGAAAGAGAAGGGAACTAACAAAAAGAGAAAGAAACAAGCTGTGACAACTATTTCCCAAGATGACTCTTAACTGAACGAACTGAAAACATGTACTAATAAAATTTCAAAAATTTAAATACTCAAAAATAATATTCTCAGTGTCTAATTCCCACAGGCAAACCAAACAGTGCATACCACTTTAGGTAATTTCTCGGTAGCTCTGTACACTTTTGTACGCAAGGCTATCTGTATTGTTCTATAACATGCTATTTCCTTTAATGAAATGAACACTTTGCAGCTCTTTCGTGACATCATGCTCTCTTAGCGATACAATTCATGAGTTTTCCATTTCCTTTAATAACTCCCTTTACACTCCTTTCTTTCTGTCAGAAGCTCTTCCTCTCATCTAACAGCAAGCTCTTTTGTTATCTTTTTTATATTGCCCATTTTAGGGAAAAGATGTGATACTTGTCTTTCTGAGTCAGGGTTGTTTCACTTAACATGATGATCTCCAGTTTTATCCATTTTCATGAAAATTACAAAATTCCTTTCTTCTTTACAGCTGAAAATGTGCTATTGCAGTATTGTGCCATGTTTTCTTTATTCATTCATCATCTACTGCTCCCAACCTCAATCCATATCTTGGCTACTATGAATTTTGCTGTGTTAATCACTGGTATGCAGGTATCCCCATAGCAGACTAACCTTAACTCCTCAGGGATATACCAAGAAGTGGCCATATGATAGTTCTAGTTTTAGTTTCCTGAGGAACCTCTATGTGGATCTCCATAGAGGTTCTACTATTTATATCAACAGTATAGGAAGGTGCCTTTTCCCCACATTTGCCAGCATTTATTGTTTTTGTATTCTTGGTTACAGTGATTCTGACTTTGATGAGATAGAATCTCAATGTAGTTTTGATTTTGCATACCTAATAGCTAGAGATGTTCAATATAATTTCAAACATTTATTAGTCATTTGTTCTTCTTTTGAGGAAATTTGTATTCAATTTTGGGTGGTTTTTTTTTTCAGTTCTTTATATATTTTAGATGTTATTCCTCTGTCAGAAGAGTAGTTGGCAAAAACTTTGTCCCACTCTGCTGACTGACTTTTCACTCTACTATTTTTTCTCTTGTGACACAGAACTTTCTAATGTGATCGAGTCCCATTTGTTGAGTATTGTTACTCTTTTACATGTTGTTGCAGTTTTATTTAGGACTCTTTGCCTGTGCCTATGGCTTCAAGTGTTTCTTCCATATCTTTCTAGCAGTTTTGTTATAGGTAGGTAAGTTAGTTAGATATCTGGTAAAAGTCCCCAGATATGAAGCCAACATGCAGGACAGACAAAGAGACCTCCAATACAGATTAGCATTACCAAAGGAGAAAACTACCCCACCCATGTAGAATAAATAGCAGTGATTGATATTCTAAGTAGGCATCAGTCTGACAGTCTATGTAGTCTCCTGGGGTTAGGGGCCAGGGCCCTGACCCACTTCTCCCTGAAAAGTCCTGACTAAAAATTCTTGTTTGTTACATGACTTGATTTCTTATTGGACCCCCATTTAATGAGTATTACCTAAGCAACTTGTACTTGTACTCTTATTGGCTGAATCTTGGTTTTGTCCATCTTGTAATTTCTTATTGTACCAGTGTTACCTAAGTGACCGTATTTGCAATGTTACTGATTGAGCATAATTTTGTCCCACCTTAAAACTGCCTCATGGCTTTGTTCCATAAAATCCCCTTGGAAAGTGAGGTGAGTAGGTCTCCCATTTTTGGGTCCCCCTTCTATCCATCTTAGGCAGAAGCTTTTTTTCTCCATAGTCTTTCCTACTCTTAACCTTCGTCATTCCTAAAATTCATTCTTTCATTTTAGAGAACACAAAATCACATTTCAGGTATCTAGCAGGTGCAGAGCTAAGCCTTGCTTCCTGTACCAGTTTCAATTAGTTCTTTGATTCACTTTGAGTTGATTTTTGTACAGAGTGAGAGTAGCCTGCATATAGAAAACCAGTTTTCCAAGCACCATTTGTTAAAAGGTTAGTTTCTCCAAAGTATGCTTTTGGCTCTTTTGTCAAGAATCAAATAGCTATAGCTGTGTTGCTTTTCTTTTTTCTGTGTCCTCTATCCTGTTCCATTGGTTTATGTGTCTATATTCTATGCTATGTTTTTGCTACTATGGCACTGTAGTATAATTTGAAATTAGGTATTATGATGGTGTGCTATTTTGGCTTAAAATTCTGTTGGCTGTTCTGGGTCTTTCACATTTCTGTAAGAACTTCAGGTAGTTTTTTCTCATTCTGTGTTGAATGGCATTTTTATGGGGATTGCACTGAGTCTGTATATCACTTTTGGTACTAGGGCCATTTTAACAACACTGATTTTGCCAATTTGTAAACATGGTCTCTCCATCTTCTAGTATCTTCACTTTCTATTTTCAGTGTTCTATAATTTTCATTACAAACCTTTTTTTTCGTTGGTTAGGTTGTTTTCTAGGTTTATTTTAAGATACCGAGAATGGAACTCTTCACCTGATTTCTTTTTCAGCTTGTTCATTACTAGTACATAGAAAAACTATTTTAAAAGAACATAACATTGACTTTGTATCCTCAGACTGTGGTTTACTACTATCTTCTCAAAATCTCTTCGACTGTAGACAGATGCAAAGATAATTAAGGGAAACTATTTTTAGAAAATTAGATTATTATCTTCATCCCCAAGGAAAGCAAGTACTAATACTCAACCACAATTACTGCAACTGGGGATAAAAATACCATTTTCTATCTCACAGTGGTGTGATGGTATCATTTTGCAAGTTTGGACTTTAAAATTAGTAGCACCAATAAAATCTGAAAAACCAAACGAAGTAACATTAATGAAATATTCTGAGAGACTATATATAGTTAAAAGCAACAACTATGTACTATGATGCTAAGGACAACTATTTCCTCGTTCTGAAAGGTACTACTGGGTTCCCTTAATATCCATGACAAGATGTAATTTCTCTGAAAATGTGTTTAAAAGATTATTAATAACATATGTTTTGTGATGATTCAGGGAAAAAAACTCATCTTCAAAGGATGAATTACTATATATTTTTTCTTTCTTTCTTCTTGGTAAGCTAGGAATCAAACCCAGGCCCCATAAGGTTAGACACATGTTCTACTGATGTCCTACTATATTCTAAAATAAAAAGAAGAGTTGATTTATTAAAATGATGACTCAAAATATTATCTACCTTATCCCAAAACAGTTAAATTGAAATTTTCAAAAATAAAAGAGAATTATGGATTATCGTCATGAGAAAAGAAAAAATACTGAGTACAGTTACTGAACTCAAATTTATTATACATTTAACAAAAGACCCTACAGATTATATCACCCCTCACTTAGATATTTATTTCAAAGAATTTTTCTTTAAAAAGAAAACAGTCCATTTGAATCAAAGATTTTCAAGTAAAACAGCAAAGCATAAAAGTAGCAGAGGTGGGCCAGGGATATAGCTCAGTGGTTCAGGCGCCTGTCTTGCAAGCGCAAGGACCCGGGTTCGATCTCCAGTAACCACATACCTATATTGGGTGTGGAGACTCACACCCAGCAGCAACCAGTACCACATACCACAGTGCCGGGCGTGGTGGCTCACGCCTGTGATCCCAGCACTCGGGAGGCAGAGGCAGGAGGATTGCTGTGCTGTGAGTTGGAGGCTGAGCTCAGGGCCAGACTGAACCACAAAGTGAGAGCCTGTCTCAAAAAACCTTAAAAATAAATAAATAAATAAATAAAAATAAAAAAGTAGCAGGAGGAAATACTGGATGCTTTCATAATTTTTATAATAAAAAAGAAAGCCTTTGATGGCAAGACAAAGAAAAATAGCCATATGAAAATTTGTAAATATGACTATATCAATATTTAAAATCTCTGCAAGAAATAATACAATAGACAAACTGTAAAAAATTATTTACAAAATATGTAGCAATTAAAAAATTAATCTTAATATAAAGCTATTGTACATCAATAGAGACAAATTTAAAATAAAATTATAAGCAAAAAATATTAAAGCATTATAATGTATGAGTGTTTTATTGAACATATTTACCTATATTAAACTTCATTTGAAATTAAAGAAACAAAGATCATAACTTTGTCATGCTTACTCTGCACTGTTTTCTTCATTTTATAGGTCCAAAAAAGTTATTCATTCTTCCTAACATCACAGTGATAGGAAATACAGAACTGTCATTTTAAAAAAAACATTTGTCAATATACAGTATTGGTAAAAGTGAAGCACAGGAATCTTCCCAGGATGCTCTGCGTGAAGCAGAGGAGGAGGTGCCCAGAGCTATGTGATACTTCTTGCTTTTTCTACTCTGGCCTCAGCCCACTCACTGGCTGTAGAAATAATTTACCATGATGTTTTGGGGCTCAAACACAATGCTACCCAAGAAAAACTAAAAAAGACTATCAGGAAATTTTCACGTAATCCAAATGAAGGAGAAAAGTTTAAACAGATTTCTCAAACTTGGAAAGTTCTTTCTGATGCCAAAAAAAGGGAAGTATATGACAAAGAAGAACAAACAATTGAGAAAGTTGGAGCAAATAGTAGTTTTGACTCTCCTGGGATATCTCTTATATGTTTTTGGAGGAGGAAGAAGGATGCAGAGAAAAAGTACATGTAAAAATTGTGAGGCATCAGCTCTTTTACCTTATAAAATTTATACTGTATAACAGGGCACCAAGAAAACTGGCTCTGTAAAAGAACATGACTTGTGACATCAGGAAGGCCAAACTGGTAAGAGCTACAGGTGCTGACCCAACTTCACAGGTAATGGAATGCAAATAAGAACTCATCAGATAGGACCCTAAACCTGGGCAGCAGATTTGGGCTGTGTGCATGGAGTGCCAGAGCTATGAGGATCACATCAGTCAGAAACATAAATGTAAATGCTGCAATGGAAGGAAAATAGAAGAAAATTCTAGAAGTTCATATTGTCAAAGGCATGAAAGACAGATGAAATAATATCCCATGGTGAAGAAGACCAAGAACAAAACTAGAGCCAGGAGATATTCTCATTGTGTTAGATCAGAAGGGCGATGTTGATTATACTCAATGAGGAAAAGACCTTTCCATATGAACGGTTATACAATTGGACCAAGCTTCTAAAAGCCAAGATTCACTCTTGACAATTGAATCACAGTCATCACCTCTGATCTAGGTCACACTGTCAAGTATGGAGATATCAAGTGTATGCTAAATGAAAGCAGGCCAATTTATTGCAGACCACATGAAAAACCTTGAATTTAAGGCAAACTTTCCTGATAATGGCTTTCTCACTCCTAATAAACTCTCTTTGCTAGTAAAACTCTAGAATAAGGTAGTAGAAAAGACTGATAAAATGGGTCAAATAGAACTGGTGGACTTTTACATAAATCAGGAAAAATGGCCCCATTATCCTGGAGAAGCCTATGAAGATGGCATACTTCATCCCAGAGATGGTACGCAGAGTCATACTTCTTAATGGTGGCAGTGAATAACACCTAATGTTATCATTTTACGTGAATGCATGAAGGATGATAATCATCATATGTTCACTAATTGCTATTGTTTTAGTTTTAATATTAATATGTTAAAAGTTAAGTGAAAAATGAATGCAAAATAAAAGCTCCAACTTTCACTGTTACATATGGTGACTTCGATGTTCCAGGTGAAGTTTAATACCTGTGAAAAATAAAAAGTACCTAATCCTGGCATGTGTTAGGCTATACCTTGGAATTAATTTCAACTGTATACCAGGACAAGCTTAGACTGAAATGCCAAGTATTTTATGTCAACTTCAGGATGTGGCCCTTCATTATTAAGCTCCCTGATTAAAACTCTGTATTTTACCAGCAATCAGAAAAAAGAAAACAATTTGTAGGGAAGTGTTGGTCTGTCTAATTATTTGCATTAAATGGGATTCATTGTGATGGTTCTGCATTCATTTATACCACCTATTACTGGAAGGTGGCATAATATATTATTTAACCTGTGGTGTAAGTGATAGAAATGATACCTTTCTAAAGAAGGGGTTTATCTTAGTATGCTTCTTCTTTACAACTTGAATTACTAGAACAGTATTCCCTTCTGCTGTGTCACCATTTTTTGATTGATTTTATTGATGCATTTTATATATACATTATGATTACATTCAACATTGAGGCTTTGTACTAGTACATGTACACTAGTACATGACCTTGATTCTCATTTTTCCCATTTCCCTGCTCTCTCTACACCTCTACTACCCCTTAGGCCACCTTCTGAATAAGCACTCACACTCAAATACATGGGCCAAGGATTTAGCTCAGTGGTTCCAGCACCTGCCTCACAAGTGCAAGGTCCCAAGTTCAATCCCCAGTACAAAATAAAAAACCACTCACACATATATAATAGGTCATTTCTAGTTATATCCTTTTTCTTTTTTCTCTGGGTCATGATTAAGTCCATCAGGAATGACTTCCAATTAGGTAACTCTGAAATTAGACTGAAGAGACTACACATGGAAAGGTAATTTACATCTGTAATATAGGAAGATATCCTTAGGTGTGTTACAGACTTATGATACATATTCCAGGCTTACTTTGATCCATTTCATCTATATTCCAAAGTAACTGTAATTTAATGCTGACAGTACAGCAAGTTGTGATGAATAGTTTTACTTTACATGCTTTAAGATCACCACATGTTCATATGCTTAAATCTTGGAGGCAGAATTTAAGCAATTCATGAAATGTATGAATGTCTCCTCAATATATTGATCACAAAGCAAAAAAAAAAAAAGTGAAACACAGCAGACACTGTCACACATTATTGCTGATAATCTTTTAGCCAAGATTCTTGGGGGAAAATGGCTTAAAGGGGATTCAAACAACCGAAAAGGCTACATAATTTTTCCTGCTCCTGACAGTTACATCACTTTGTAGTTCAGGCTGGCCCTGAGCTCAGCCTCAAACTCACATCACAGCAGCCCTCCTGTCTCTGCCTCCTGAGTGCTGGGATTACAGGCGTGAGCCACCACGCCAGGCACTGTGGTACATGGTACTGATTGCTGCTGGGCATGAGTCTCCACACCCAGTATGGTATATGGTTACCAGGGATCGAACCTGGACCCTTGCTCTTGCAAGACAGTTACTAGAACTGCTGAGCTAAATCCCCGGCCAAGAGTAACATCTTATTTGTTGTTGTAAAATCAAATTCTATGAAAACTTATATGGTTTGTAGACAAGTTGTGTGTTTCCAAAACATAAGAAAAACTCCATGCAACAATCATACTCTGGCTAAATGTTGTTTCTGTGTCCTACAGCCCAACAGGGTAAAAGACAAAGTTGGATGTCATGAGGCTTCCTTCCTCCTCTCTATTATGACTTCACATTCATCCCATAGAAACTAGACTACAGGAGATGGCAGACGGCCTAAGTCCACTCTGATCACTGTCAAAAGAACCATACAGTTTCTAAGACCCAGAACAGTTAGACAATTGAAGAATCACTCCCGGCAATCATGCCACAATGATTGCTATGACATTTCACAGGGGATAAGATAAAGTGAAATTCTTCCTAATATCTATCTTATGATGTCTTATACTTTCCTCTTCATTGCAACTAAAAAGCAAAGTACAATCTAGCCCAGACATGCACAATTCGCTAGTATAAGTTACGTTTCTTTTGAGCATCATTTAGAAATATTCAGCAAAATTCAATACCTACAAATTAATTTATCAACTCAAGTTATGTAAATATATTTACATTCATTCTGAAAGATTTAAAATAGGCAAAACTGAAAACAACCTAACAGTCCATCAACAGAGTTCCACTTAAATATACTGTAGTACAGTCATATAAAGGACTACTATTTATATAAATATATCTGGTTATTTTTTCAAAAAAGAATGCAATCAGTCTAAACGACAGCCTTTACATTTTAAAACACATAATTTAAAAAGCAAAACCTCAAAGAATATAATAATATGATTATAAACTTTTATTTAGGTCAAATTAAAGGAAGACAAAAATACATAACAGGCACTTATTATGCAAGTATATTTCTGGAAGGTTATATGAGGTGATTTACATTCTTTGTCTAGGTGATAGTTTTCCTCTCTCTACAAAATCAGAACAAGTAGGCTGAGCTCTCCTACCACATTACTCTGACTACTTCTGCTTCTCCTACCCATGGTCAAGAACACTTGTAATTATACTGAACCCACAAGGATGTTTTACAGTTAGTTCATTAGCAACTGTAACTCTGTCTGATTTAAACTGCCATTTCCCCATGCAAATCAATGTAACTTCAATAGATCCAGGGATTATTAGAACACAGACATGTTTTGGACCACTATAGCTTTTCTGCTCCAATGTTAATGTTGGAATGTAATAGTTTTGTAATAATGGTAAGAGGCAGGACTTTTAAAAGATCTTAGAGGCTGTATCCTTATGAACAAATTAATGCCACTGTCTCAGGAGAGTGTTAGTTATGGTGTGAGTGTATCCTCTACCAATATTAATTCTAAAAATTACTCATACCATTGTCTCATAGCTACATGCAAGGCTTCATTCTTTGATGATCTTAATTCTTTCAAAATAGCCACAAACTTCTGTCTTACAACACTGGTAATTTAGTGATTCTAACATGATTGTTTGGCACATAAACATATCTAAGCTTCATTGAGGAAGAAAAAGCAGATCATTCTAGTAGCAGCAGAATTTGCAATAAATAGCAAATCAATCTACTTGCTACTAAAATTATATTCATGGCCTGTGTAAAGGATGAATATGCAGTTAGAATTCTGCATTGCAGGATGACACGTTACTAAGGCCCTTAAATAGAAATCATCTAATAATATCTGCATAAACATCACCCAAGCTCTCTTCTCCTATTCAAAACCTTCACATGATAAGGCAGATATAACCCCAGAGAGCAATACTTCCTCCAAGGAAGTCCTTGAACATTCCAGAAAACATTTTATACAAATAGTAACTTGGAATTAATCCAAAGAAAAGGGAAGGGAAGGGGCAAAGTGAAGAGAACAGGAAGATAGGAAGAAAGGCAGAAAGGCCAAAAATGGGTGTTGGGCTGTGTGTGTGTGTGTGTGTGTGTGTGTGTGTGTGTGTGGTTTTATGAAAAAAGTTCTACAGAATAAACTTAGAAAACAATTCTTTTGGACATTAAATTATTTCATAGTTAACTGTGAACCTTTTTGGCAATGTTAATAAACACACAAGGAACTTGCAACAAACAGTACTCCATAGTGACAGAGACAGAACTTCTCTAGACAGAACTGCTAGAGAAGAAATGAATTAGATCACGAGACTGAGGGCCCAATATTTAAAAGAGTATCATATGATAATTCTCTACAGATATATGAAGCAACCTGCTCAGTATGAATGAGCTGCCCGAAGAGAGGATTTCCAGGCAGACCGTGAAAATAACTAACTGACTGACTGTGTCCGAATTTCTTAACGTTTTTTATGTATGTGCCTGCTATTGATGAATATTCCTGGGTTATTCAAGCTTCAAGAATAGATTATTTTCCTTCATACCACTATGCGATTTTGCAAGATGGTTGGCCAGGCGAGGCAATGAGTTTATTACTCTAAAAGGTATAGGACAATGGTGCAGACTAAATTGAAGCCAGACTTGCTAGAAACTTGATCTGACCAAAGGGTCTGACTGGCTCTTTAGGAATTACTTGGTGTAAAACAGAGAGATTTTTATTATTAGCCATCTTTACAGAATAAACTTAATGCTGAAGATTAATAAAATATATAATATGTAATATTAATACATCATTAGATTCAGTTCTATCTAGAAATAATTTTATGAAATTCAAGATAATACTCTGTACTATATAATTAACTCCCTTCTTCACATATTTGGAAGCACAGGATTATATAGAAAAAATATTTATGTGCAATACAATGTTTGGAATATTTAATAGAAATTTCAATAGTTTCATGAAAACAGAATATGAGCATATATTACCGTAGTCCCTGGAATGATGATGGCAAACCTTTTAGAAATGAGTGCTCAAATTCCAAACCCACCTATTTATTACAAAGTGCCCAATGGCAATTAAACCTGAATAGTGAGGTTTTAATTCAGAAAAAATTCATACATTAGCATCTTTTGTCTTAAAAGAAAATGACATGAACCCCATCGGTTCTCCACTACTGCCTGGTCTCCACTACTGTGATTTGAATTGAGTACTGTACTCAATTATGTGCATGTAATATGTATTACAATACAGTACTCAATTATCTGGATTCTGAAAGAAAATGTCTACGCCTACCTTAGTGCACTGGAGGTGACCTGCAGAGGCCAGGCGCACCTTTCCTCATCAGTCCTCGGCCTTCAGTTCACCTGCTTTGCACAAGTCTCTCATCTCTTACATCTGAGAGCCTTCTCAGTCTAAATAGCTTTCTATAATCGTCATGTAGCTCAAAATCCACTCTCCTAAGGAAGCGTCTGTGGTAGGATTGTGTATTACAGGCATAACATGAAAATTCAATGCTGCATAGTTTTACATAAAATACAAGGTCACAGACAAATGCCAAATTCCCCAAATCATCGGCGGGAAATACTGACGTCGAAGGAGAAGAAGGCGTCCTCAAAGAGCACGTGGCAGGCACTTGCTCAGGCTGCCTCTGCTACTTCCACAGCAGCGGTTGCAGGGACAGTGGCACATACGTCAGCGTTCCCTCAGCCAGAACCCTGGGTCCAAACAAGGTCCAAACTACATGAGCCTTCCAGACTGGCTAGAGAAAAAAACATATTACGAAGCAATGTTCTCGATCTGGTTAAGAGTATTTAAAAACAAAAAGGGCTTGAGCTGAAGTCCTGGGGGAAAATCTCACACTGCTCTCACACCTACCCATCCTGGGCAAAGGATGTGACCCGGAATTCAGACTGTGAGATGTAGGCAACTGAGGCTTTTCCACTAATGCAGGGCATCCTATCCATGATTACACAATAGTAACAATTTCAAAATGCAAAACAGGCAGCCAAACTAAGAGGCATATAAATATTATATACGGTTAGTCCCGGAATAAGTAGTTAGCTTCTGAATGTTCCTGCCCCTGCTTCCCTTCTCTGTTCAAAGGGTTCTCTGAGAAATAAGCTTAAAAGAATGCAACCCTTGGCTACACTGTGACTAGACAGAAAACAATCAGTGCAAAAACCCCAGTACAGCCAGTACTCAGACTTATTCTTACTATCAGTTATCAAAAGTAAACAGAAGTTGGGTCAGCTATATGAATAAAATACCCAGTAATCTCCTGTCCACTTGAACCAACCAATTCCACTGACTCATGAGAAATGCTGTGTTCTCCCTAATTCCAGACATGATGCTTCCAGGGCCCTCATACACTACAAATGATAAAATACTCTACCTTACAGCTCATGTCCAATCATCTGTGTGTACAACTTGTTCACCTACAGAGCAGCCCACTGCTAGATGCAGTTTAACTGTATGAAAGGCAAAACACATTTCAAGGCTGTAGGAGTTGGGAGTTTAATAAAGCAGAGGGAAATAAGACCCTGACACATGGAGTGCGTAATGTATAATTCTAGGGAGGTCTATTAAACCACAAGTGCCTATTTCACTTGTCAGCTGGGGCTTCCACAATATACTGGAGGTCAATAAAAGAAAACCAGTGTCTTACCACTATAATGCTAGTATGTAAAGAAGCTTCCAAAGTGAGTTATGAAATAAACACAAACCTATACACAACTCAAGAATCCCCAATCATGTGGGTCTTTTATATTAATTGGGGGCAAATATTTATTGATTTATATTAGACCCTAAACTAATAATTCTTTGAAGATTTTTACAAGGAATTTATTCAAAATAAAAGATGACTATCCATTACTGTTTGACCCTACAAACATAATTTAGTTTCATTTACTTAAAATATCAAGGAGACAAAATACTAAAAATATTCATCAAAAACGTCCTCGTTGAGGGCCATTGTAGATAGAGATTTGCTTAATAGTAAAAAGGCTAAAGACAACGACCTTATATAATCAAGTTACTGTGAAAAGACCTGACAAGTATGAACGCAAAACACTCAGTTAAAATTTCAACTGTGTTTTAACTTAAGCAAATTAGATGCGTGAAATAAAACTTGAACTTGCAGATCAATTGCTTTTAAAAAAAGGTCTCCTCTCAAAAAAAAGACTCCACTAAAAATAGAAAATGTTGCTTTCATTCATTTGAAATCATCTACTGACAAAAAAAGAATCAATGTACAATTTCAGGAAACAAAGGCAAGACACACTCTGCATCCCTATGTTATTGTTCCATTCTAACACAACACAAAGCTGGTATTACACAGACTCTAACTTCCTTGATGAGAGGGCTCAGAAAAGTCAGCTGAACATTAAAAACAAATGAACTGTAGTTAGATGCGTGACTGATGATTTCCCAGCAGATGAAGACCCCAGGATTCAGAGACCTACATATTTTATAACTAAAAAAAGCAGCCAACCAAGTTTCTACATGCAATCTCATGTATACCCTGACCTTTACTTAGTAAAAGCTTACGGGAAACTAGGCCTGTCACAACCCCACAGTAAAGGTTTACATAATGCATACATATTAAACAGGACAGCAATGCAACCAGCCATTTCCCCTTACACTCCCAAGCAAAAACAGTTCTGATACATGCTAGTATTTTAAAAAAGCATAGGTTTTCTATTTCTTTGCATACATAGTGGTAACTACTCATCCCAGCTAAAAAGAGGTTCATCAAATCCTTCAAAGGACAAAATGACACTTACGTAACTTAAACTGAGATTAAACCATGCAAAGCATGCTGCAACATCTGTATCAAAATATCATGAAGCTTTAAAAAATTACAGAGATGTATCACCTTAGGAATCTAACATAAATACAAATACATAAATCTTGGAGTGATTGTTGTACTTAGAAAAAGTTTTCCAAAAAAAATAACAGCCTTGAGATTAGTTTAAATGATATGATTACTAAGGCATAGTTCTGCTCATATTTTTAGAGATTTCCCTGAACAATAAGATATTAATATTGCTGTTTAATAGTAACACACTCAGAAATGAGACTAAGTTTAGTTCTTTGTGATATTAACATAAAACCTGGAATTACTGATGTTCTATATATAAAATAACCCGACTCTCCCCAATACCTCATACTTTCATTTATTGAACTATTAAGGCAGAATTCACTTAATATTTAATTTAGTACATACTAGAATGAGTAAACTTCAGTCCTAGGAAAAATACATTGTAATTCAAAGAATAACATAATGACATAAGTGACTAACATAATAATACCTCCTAGGACAATACAACATTCATTGAGCCTTAGTAGGTAACAAACATTTTACAGCATTTGAAATTCACAACAGTTTTTGACACAGTATTATTTGCATCCTTATTTCATAGAAGAAGAAACTGACAGTTTAATTCTATTCCTAAGGACATGTAGTGAGCAGAATAAGACCCAGACCAAAAAGCCTAACTTCCGGGCATCTAAACCAGCACCTGTGCTCTCTTCAAAGTACAGTGGATATTTTAAAAATATTTAAATATTTGCTAGGAGACAGGTGACCACAGAAACAATGCAGAGAAGCAATGATGCTGGAAAAGAAGTTAAAAAATTACTGTAAAAAATTGTTGAGAGAGAGATGCCTATAATAACTATGGGATGAAGATTTTTAAAAAGGCTGAGAACTGCTGTTAAGAAAACCAGTGAACACCATAAATAACGGGTGTTGAAATAAATATCAAAGAATGAAAAAGCAGTTAAGATACACAGAAGGCTTTATGGTCTTGCAGGGGAAAGCAAAGGCTGCTGTGTAGTAGAGAGTAGTGCTGAGAGGGAAGGCAGAATAGGACAGTCATGACCATACGGTGGCCTGCTTTGAACACACAGTTTGTACTTAGTTCAAAGGGCAAAGAGTCACTGACAGTGTCTTGAACTGGTGGCACTGAGGAACAAGACCAGCAGACCAGCTGACACAGAAGAAGACATATTATGAAGCTCCACATATATACTAAGTCCAAGGCAAAACTAACCTTTTTTTTTTAGGTTTTTTGAGACAGGGTCTCACTTTGTATTTCAGGCTGGCTCTGAGCTCAGCCTCAAAATCACATCACAGCAATCCTCCTGCCTCTGCCTCCCAAGTGCTGGGATTACAGGCGTGAGCCACCACACCACGCACTGTGGTATGTGGTACTAGTTGCTGCTGGGCGTGAGTCTCCACGCCCAGTATGGTATGTGGTTACTGGGGATCGTACCAGGTACCCAGGTCCTTGTGCTTGCAACACAGGCGCCGGAACCACTGAGCTAACTCCCCGGCCCCCGCAAAACCAATCTTAAACTATAAAAATATACAAAGTTGTTCTTTGTTTGGAATGAGCACAAGAACTCTCTCAAGTAATAGACATATGCTGTATATTGGTGTGGCAATGCCAAAATTCTATGTTAAATCTCATAGAATTGAATATCTTCAAATTTTAGTGTATGTTAGTTATATATCAACATAAGGGTAGAAGAAAGAAAATTCATCCTGTGGAAACGACCTTAGTAGGGAGGAAGGAGAGCTGGATAGGAAAGGCAAAGTGACTGTTGCAGAAATCCAGAAGATAAAATTTGGAGAGAGAAGACTGGATATAAAGAAAATCAAGAGGACTGATAATATGTAAAGATATAATGTGCAAACAAGTTTACTCAGATTGATATTATGTAGCATGCACATGTACAAATTACAATTTCATCTTCTGTTCCCCATTACAAAGTAAGCTTCCAAACGGCAAGGATCAAACTTAAGTTATTTTTCTCGTTGTTTCACATCTGCAAGTTTGGGGCCATTGTTTCTATTTGTGTTTATACTCTGTCATATCAAATACACACAGTATATTAATGATACTATTTCCTCACTATGGAAAACTTTAAGAATAATTAAATTATCAATTGCTTATCATATGCCATTAAGGGGTGGCCCCTCTACCTATTTCATTTAAGCATTGCACCAGCCCTAGGAGGTTAACTCTTACCCTCATTTTACAGAGGAACAAATTAAAGCTAGGAGATAAGGTGCTCAGGAAATATAATAAATCAAGCCCCTCATCTATTTAACACAATGCCCAGCTTCTAAAGCATTGTGGGCTACATATATATATACAAAAAAAAAAAAAAAACTAATGAAGTAGGGTTTCCTGGGGAAAAAAACTCAGAAAAAGAGTGAGAAAATCACCAAAGAAAATCCACTAACAATATTCATTTTTTAGTTTTCAAAGGCTGCATTGATTCAGTTCTTTTTTTTTTTTCTTTTTACAGAAACAGTATTTTACAAGTTGTTTAAAATAAGGGTGGATGAATTTGACATCAGTTGCTTAGGCACTAGATAAATATGTTTATAGATTTGCATGTATAATGCATATACACAATATGCTGCCTCAGATCTATTAAAAGTCTACCAAATCTGGTTTCCTGATGTTTGAGGACTTTGAAAAGAATTGCGAGTAATATCAACTAATTAGAAAACATTCTTACAAAGATAAATCCAAGTTGTATTTAATGTTTAAACATGAGAAATATCAAGTCTGTTTCAAGGAGATCTGGCTTCAAATCTCTGGAAATAACAAGTATCCATAAATTTATCAGATGCTTTAAAAAATGTTTTTTATACTTGGTGCTCTGCTAACCCAACAGTAAAACAGAACAACTTTAATAAGGAGATTGTGGTTCTGAATATAAAAATTGACAATTCAGATCTTTCTAATTAAATAAATGTCATTATTTAGGCAAGAACCAGAAGAAGTATATATATAATAAACTGACATCTTAAGATATAAGAGACAAGAAGAAATCTGTCCTGTTGAGAGAATAAATATTTTAAGGGCATAAAAGTAGCATTTTCATGATTAAAATTTGAAGTGTTTAAAGTAAAAACCATTCTTATCTCTTAAAGCATATCCCTAAAATGCTTCTTCGTGGCAACATTTGGAGAATTTTGCTTTTTTCAGAGTATTTAAGATTTTTACAGGTACAAACAAATCCTCCAAAATTGAAATAAAGAAGTTCTTACTGTCAACACTTTCACATCTCACTACCCACTATTTTCCCCAGAAAATACTATTTGGTGAGTGGTATAAGTTACTTCAATCTGAATAAGCATTCTTTTATTAATGGAAAAATCTGTCCTTATAACTTCATAACTAGTTTCTATGATGATAGATCTAAATGAAAAAACAAATATACCATGTACTTGAATTGGAGGATGAAGTTGCTAATATGTTGATCTCCTCCCCAAAATTGCTCTATACATGAATTACTTCCCCAATCAAAATCCTAGCAGGTCTTTTTATCAAAACTGACAAATGAATTCTAAATTTTACAGAGTTATTAAAAGAGAAAGTATGGGCCAAAAGAATCTGTTAACAGAGCAGATTTGGAGAGTTTACATTACCGATTTTAAAAGTGATCATAAGGCTAGAGCAATAAAGATTATGGTATTGGCCTAACAATAAGATAAAGATCCCTGGGGAAAAAATAGAACAGAAATATATGGCTAATTGGGTTTTTTATAAATTTGCCAATTCGATGGAGAAAAGATAGTCTTTTTCAAGGAACAATGCCAAAATAAGTAAATATTCGTTTAGTGGGGAAAATGACAAACACACTCTTACCTCACATTATATATATACGACTCAAAAGTATATATATATTTATATATATATAGTTATATATATTAGTAGTAGTGTATTATATATATACTACTACTCAAAATAGGTCATACTACACATAGAAACAAAACATAGAACATCTGGGAAAAAACTGGAGTAGAATCTTCACAACCTTAAGTTAAATAAAACGTTTTTGGTTTTACATAGGACATAAATTGATGAAATGGACTTCATTAAAATTTAAAACTTAAGGGCTGGGAATGTAGCTCAATGGTTCTAGCACATACCTCTCAAGAACAAGTTCTATCCCCAGTACAAAGAAAAACAAAATAAAACCTAAGAAAATATAAAAAAGAAGCTACAGACTATAACAAAATACTGTGTGATATTGTACGCATACATATCTCTATATATCTGAAAGTATATATGAAGAACTCTCAAAACTCAGTAAGAAGATAACCTAATATTTAAACAGGCAAATTATTTAAATAGATAAGTCACCAAAGAAGACATACATATGACTGATAAGTACACATGTGCAACATTGTTAAGAATGAAAAAGATACAAATTAAAATCAATACAGTATATCATCACACACCCACTGAACTGCAAAAATTAAAAAGCTTGATCATCGAAATTTTTGGCAAAGGTGTGAAGAAAATGAACTCCCATACATTGCAGTTGGAAAATGTAAAATGGATAGTTATTCTGGAAAATGGTTTGGCAGTTTGTCAATAATCACATTTTAAAGTATGTAATTATGTATAAAGAGTGCAGGGAGACTGTGTAGGGGGCAAGGGAATGGCAAAAGATGAGAATTAAGTTATGTCATGTACTTGTACATATTCTCAATGTCAAGAATGATAACGATGTGTATATAGAATGTACCAATAAAATCAATTTTTAAAAAAAGTATGAAATAGTTGAGAAAGAAAAGTGAAAACTTATGTCCAGATAAAGAACTATACATGAGTATTTAGACCACAGCTTTAGAATCTAAGACAGGTATCAGCTCAACAATAACAGACAGATGAATGAACCAATCACATTAGTTCCACTGCCCAGCAATAGGAAGAATGGACACACCAACAGCAACGTGGCTGAGAGCATTATGCCAAACAAGAGGTCAAACACAAACAGTCTATTTAAATGAAATTTTAGGTGTGGAGATTGACTGCAGACAGGTACAAAGGAACTTTTTGGAGTAATGAAAATGTGCTTTATCTTCATTACAGTGACAGGTACACGCACATAAACATTTGTCAAAGTTCATCAAACCGTATTCTGAAAGTAAGAGTTTATCATGCAAATTATCAAGAAAGTTATTTAAAGAAAAGTTAATTTGTGTTATTGTATTCTGCATGTCAATTCAAAGGGGAGTCAATTTTTTTCTTTGATTATGTGCACTGGTGCCAAAAAGAAACATCTCACCTGCACTGCCCATCCTGAATAAGAAAAACATGGTTTGAATCTCACTGCCCTATTTTCCCTCTCTTATGGCCAGTGACACTTCCATCCCAAAGCTGAAACTGAAATGTCTTGAAAAATTTTTACTCTCTTATGCCTAACTTTCACAAATGCTGTTTCACAAATGCTATGCATTTCACAAATGCTATTCTGCTAAATTCAATAAATATCCATGGAAGTGAATTAAAAAGAAAGTCTCAGTCAGGGATGTAATTCAGTGGCACCTTATCTTCCAGGCAAGGTCCTTAGTTCAATCCCTGGTATTGCAAAAGTAAGTACAAATAAATAAAAAAGAAAGTTTCACTATACTGTCTTAATTTTGTCACCTAGTACAACAAAGAACAGATTAGAATTAAAGGTTACAAATAGTGAGGATTTTGTTTTATTTGTCTTTCATCATTTTAGCAGACCTTTTAAACAAAATGTTATGCAAGAGCCCAAAGTAATGGGTAAAACAGACATTCATCTATAAATTCAAATTTATAGTAGGGCTGGTGGCTCATGCCTAGGATCAGAGGTGCTAGGGAAAATAAAGTAGGAGAACTAAATTAGAGTCCAGCATGGGCTCTCAGTGAGATGTCAACTCAAATTTTAAAAAATAAATTAAAAGGGAAAGGATATAGCTCAGTGTAGAGTATTTGCCTACCATGTGTTAGGCCCTGGGCTCAGTATCCGGGACTAAAATATAAAAGTATTTTCAATATATCAAAATTATTTAAAATGTGTGAATGTATGTCTTTTTCTTTTAGTTTGTAGTTTCATCATGTAGTTTTATATGAATGATTAAGCTAAGACCATTTTTATAGTTTATAACACTATTTCCAATAGAGAAAATTTTATAAAATGCCAATTTTAGTGTCCATAAATAAAGTTTTACTACAATACAGGCATGCTAATTTATCTATGGCTGCTTTTACCTTATAATGGTAGAAATGAGTGATTGAAAAGGAGGCAGTACACAAGTTAAAAATATTTACTTTCTTGTCCTTCATATACAAAGTTTGCAGATTCCCAATTCAGAAAATCTCAGCAACACCTTTGGGGAACCACTTCACCGGAGTAGAGTTTGGAAACTATTTGTAATAAGCCATTTTCCAAAGATGGGCATTATGATATTTCCCATATTATATGCTCCTCTTCAAGTCTACTCTGGCAGGAGACTGCAGCGTAGGCAATTTAGTGACTTAGGGGGATCCTGGAAAACAATCAAAAGGAATGAGGTTCTGGCTCAGTGTAAAAGCCCAGGATTATTCAATCTCCACTACAGAAGAAAAAAAGGCAGGAAGAAAGCAAGGGAGAGAGGAAGGATCTGATTCCCTTCCCTTGGAATCTGGCTCATCTTTGTGATTTGCATGGCCAGTATCACAGGATGGGAGTGATCTCTGAGACTTCCAAGGCTAGATTACAAGAAACTTCAGATCTTCCAGCCTGGTCTCTTGGTCACAGAATATCTCCTTTGAGAACCTAGCACCACCCTAAGAAGCTCGGGCTACAAGAAGGCAGCAATAGGCATTTTTGCCTATAATCCAACTGACCTCCAAACTCATAGCCAGTTCCAACTGAAAAGGAGCCACAGTAAACCTAGACAACCAACTCTGATGAGCCTTGAATGGAAGCAACAGAAATCTGCCCACAACTGCCTAAGACACCCTTCCTGAGAACCACCAGAAGGATCCAGTCAACCTACAGAAAAGAGAATGATCACAATACATACTTATCTTACACTACTATGCTTGGGGAAAGTTTGCAGTTTATTGCCTAACTATAGAAAATGCAGTCAGTATGAGATTAAAATAAATCTAAAAAACACTTCAGATGAGAAATTTCAGGCCTCTGAGAGAAGACTATGGCTAGAATACCCATGTGTATCTCTAGGCCATACCTACTACAAGCCGCCCCCAGCCTTAAGTGTTCTAGAACGAGGTGGGGGAGGAAGAGCTAAACAACATTCCACTTAAGTTACTGTGACCTCCTAATCCACACATAACTTGTAATCAGGCTTGCTACTGCCCAGCACATGCCAAACAGCCTGACTCTAACAGCCTGGACTCTGAAGAAGTAAGGGAAAACAGTTTTACTAACTCCTGAAGTTATATCAGAATTACAAATACAAATTACATAATATAAATAAATGATTTTATTTTTGTACTGTAAATATATTGATGATTATATTAGTCCATTATTATCACTTAAAACCTTTAAAATGGTAAAATAGAGGAATATGATCACAATATTTGTGTATAAAAGTGCCATAATGAAACTCAATAAAATAAAAATGGTAAGTGAACTTAGATTAGACCCAGTCAAGTTATCAGTGTATGACAGATTTTCAGTATACGACAGTTAAACCACTAACAAATTTGGGCTTAGTAATAAAAATTCGCATGTTTTATCCTGTTTGTGTCAATTGTTCCTGCTTTGGAAGATAAGAGTTGTTCACAGACATGCACCAATAATGTGAGATAAACTTCTTCGACTATAAAATTTTATTAAATTTAGCATTAGCCTCCCACAAACTCATGTATCATATTTTCAATAACACCTTAATTCATAATATTCAAATCTGTAAAGCTTGTAAGTAGGTAATATATGCCAAGTACCCTGCCAGTTGTAGGAATGCAGCTTTAAACTATTAATAAATTTCATTCAAAGGATCAATGATGAGTCTGAGGAATTAAGCCATTGATACCATCAAGCACCATAATGTGACACAAACTGTGTATTTTATATCTAAACAGAAACTTCAGAAATTCTTAGTTTTTTTCTTTATTAAGTTTTTGCAAGTTTCTTTAAATATGCTTACATGACTATTCCAATGACATGGAAAATATCTGCCCTCATCAAGTATTTGAGGTGGAGAGCATTCTAAATTTCAGTGGCTTAAACAATTCCTCTGGAAATACTGTGGCCAAGGAGTACACCTACCACAAGAGTGACTGGAAGTGAGAAATGTGCTGGGCCTTTGCTGACCTCAGTCTATTTCATCCAGCACTATGCAGTTTCACCCTTCAAAGTTTCCCATCATGGAACTTCAGTTTTCAACCCAGTCTAGGAAATAAAATCTATTTCTAGTTAGCTAGTCTTCTGTACTGCTGGATGCTATTCTCCTGGGTGACGGAGATGGCCCCCAAAACCTAATTCCCTAACATCAGAAGTCCAGTCAGTAAGCCACACTTTGAGCTTAGATTACAGATGGCCAAAGCCTAGTAGCACATGGTAGAGCCATGACGTGAATCCAGGCAACTAAGAGCCAGAATAACTGCTTTGTTGCTTTCAGGCATGTGATTGCTGTCATTTCTACAGCATGCATTAAGCTATCTCTGTTTCCCAATTCAGAATTATCTGAACTTGTGGATAATACAAATAACATATAATAAAAACTTAAAATTTACTATTGTAGCACAGTGCATATGACTTTTAACCAAGAGTCTGAATATTTTTTAACTAAAAACACACTAGTACCCAGGTATAGTGGTATGCACCTATAATCCCAGCACTTTAAGAGGCAAAGCCATAAAGTTCACAAATTCAAGTCTAGTCTAAGCGACTTAGAAAATTAACAAGACCTTGCCTCAAAATTTAAAAATTAAGAAAGAGTTGGAAATGTAACTCAGTGTAAAGGCCCTGTATTTAATCTCCTGTACCGGGGGGGAGGGGAGAGTGATTAGGGAAAGTGAAAGAAAATCAATGATTTTTAAAAAGGCAACAAATAAAATATGCCCATACAATTCATAATCTAGTATCCCATATAATTTCCTATTGCAATTTTAACAGTATTGCAACTATTTAATGCAGTGGCTATTATTGTTTTAAAATTATACAAGTGATCAGTGGCTTTTCTAGCTCAGAATCCATAACAACAATGAGTCCTATTTACATCCTGTGTAATTCCATGGAGATTCCATGAGGAGTTTCTATATATGGTAATTTTCATTGATAGGCCCCCCACCCCCGACCCCAGTTTATACAGGATATGAATCTAGTCTGCTCTGACAATGAAAACAACAAATAACTAAAAACTCATGTAGTTTTTGTTGAACAAATACAGACTAATAAACAGGGAGACTGCATATTGAAGTGAGAAGAAGAAATTGTTGGATCTTTTACTCCATTTTTGCACTAGTGGAATAAGTATATAAGTATCCAGAAGAAGAATCACTTCTAACTTAGTTTAAGGTGTCCCCTTGATTCTAAAACCTACAATGTCAAAATCATGTTGTCAGAAGGACGACACAGTAAGCTAAGTAGGAACCTCCTGGGCTTCAATTGCCCAAGCTCTAATGTGAATATGTGCCATAATCTCTGCAATCCATAATTACTTTTCTTATTTGTGACTTTAACAGTTTGTGGCATTCTACTTAACTAAAAACATGTCATAATAATATTTTATGTATGATGCTCTAAATGCATACATAGGCAAGAGTTTTTATACACACACTTAAGTATGTCTCTTTTGCTTTAAGTCAAATGAAAACATCTAAAATCCAATATTGCTAAATACTAATAGCCAGATTAAAGTTGTGAAGAACTGAAAAGCTCCAGTTTCAACTTAATGCACTTACCAATAAGGAAAATAAAAGGCAACTGCTGAATTTCTGGGGCCCATCACAGACAAATCACGGTAGGCACAGACTCGGGTCTACTTCAGGGTTTGATTACCTGCCCAAAGTGATGTGGGAACTTGGAACATGGGAAGAAAATGTGTGGGGAAGCTGTACCACAACTAAAGAAGACTCTAGCTCTCCCAGCATGCTCATCTATCATTTCCCCTTCCCTACTAAGCCCAGGTGGGTAGATCTTGCACTACTATTTTGTTGGTACTGCAGTGATTTCTTTCCTCCTTCAAAGACGCTCAGAGGTTCTATTTATTGTAAATGACAGAAAAATCTGAGAAGAAGGCATGAAATGGTGGTCTGCCCTAGGTGTATACTGTTTCCTTGCAGGTAATGCATTACTTGCCTCACTGGGCTAAAAGCGGCAGGTCTTTGGATGACATAATACCTTATACCAGACACAGTTCCCACCACAACACATCTTAAAAGATAACTTTCAATAATACCCTTGAGAGATTAAAAAAATTAAGCATATGAAAGGAGGAAGAAAAAAAGAGGACCAGAAAATGTTCATCATATTTAAAGTATCTATTCCTTGAAGAATAATAGCTTTATGAGGGAGGATATATCCAAAACCAGTTTTCCATATTCTATGAACATTTTACCTTCTTTTATCAACTTTCCTTATTCTACAAAAGAAAACATAAAATTTGTTTTAGAAAGAAATTATTTTTCATACTGAGGAATTCAACTAATTTATTTTAAATATTAACTAATATTAAATCAAGTATCCCATATGTATGTTAATGAATACCACCTTAGATAAAACTTTGATACTACTTTCTTCTTATACCTAAATTATTGTTATTCTAAAAACCAAAATTCCCATTTCTTTTAAGTAGATAAAGAACCAGCATACCACTTTTATTTTTAAAAACTGGATTTTTCAGTAAAATACTAAAACTCATTGAAATACATAAAAATGTAAAACAGAGGTGAAGAACATCTCAGACTTGACTGTATTTCCCACTTTGTAATGATTAATCTACTAATAATATAGATTTCCAACTCAAAGCAGGCCCCAAATAAATTGTGGCTGATCTACACAACTATGGGA
Organism: Petromus typicus; assembly: GCA_004026965.1. Lineage (NCBI taxonomy): Eukaryota > Metazoa > Chordata > Mammalia > Rodentia > Petromuridae > Petromus > Petromus typicus. The sequence continues at coordinate 58,004 of PVIR01006478.1, forward strand.
GATTTATATCTACTAAATAACAGAGATAAAACTGGAATTGTTGGAGATAGTAACTAAAATAATGTCAGACATAAATTCTGCTGCCATAGCTATATAATACTTTAACTTTGATGAACTAGAGTATACAAATTTTTGTCATTTGAAAGACTTTAGGTGGGTGGTATTTAAGTCAAGCAATATTATTTCCCTGAGACAGAACATATTATAATATAGTGGTCTACTGAAAATTCCTGACTTGATAAACAAAAACAAGAAATTAATTAATCCAGCTAATTAAATGAACATGAAGACATTTCCTTCCTTCATGGGCAAAGAACCAGGAAGAAAGAAAATCAAAAAGAGTCACTTACAAAGTAAGTTTATAGCATCAAAAGTCAAAATAGTAGTTCCTTTTGGTAAACAGGGGAAGGAATATTGACTACAAAGGGCCACAGGAGAACTTCCTGGGGAAATGCATATACCCTCTTTTGTGATATGGATAATGGGTCCTCACGTATAAACATAGGAAAAATGCACTAAACTGTACACTTAGATGTATACATTCTGCTGTACATAAACCATACTTCACTTTAAAAATAAAAGTATACAATATGAATAAGACCAATAACCAGAAGTCAAGAACAGTAAGACTCACAAAATATTTAGAATAAGTTAGGAAAAAATTAACCTTTTCAGGACTTACTGCACTTCATACAGAGTAGATAATTAAACAAGTATTTCTTAACACAGTTTAGTAAAAACACCATAGGTGGTAAGGAGACCCCTTTCAATGAAGAGAATTTCAAATGTGACCTTTTTCCGTATGTACTATATATAGTTTCAAGCCTATAAATAACCACCAAAAGGTGGAAATCAAAGATCTAGAAAGCAATAGCTGAAAAACACAAAGAAAAGACACTTGTCCTAAGTACAGACTTAAGATACCTTGTTGTCTAAAGAAGGCATCGATTTTCAACTTTTAATGTCCCTTGACACAATGAATCTATGAGCTTCTAATAACAAGTAAGAAATAAAACTTAATACTCAATTAAAAGCAAAAAGCTCTAAATAGCTGTATGATAGCTATCTTCTGAATGGTATTCTGTTCTGTTCAGTAATTTGGTATCTATGGAGACCAAAAAACAACCAACATTTTCAGGCATAGTACATAAATGATACTATCAAAAGATCAAGAAAGGCTGTGTGTCTATTTGATTAAAAAAGGCCAAACAAGGGTAGAATTCCTGGTCCCAAGAACCTAAAGACACACAGTGAGTTTCAAATTCCATTTTTCAGCTAAATAAAATAACAGGACCAATTGTCCTAGAGTATACAGTATCAATATTTGTATCTATACCTACATTCCTACATAAACCAAATTCCATGACTGAAAAGAAACGAGGAAGTATCTGCCACTCATTGATCACTTTTATTCCTTAGATGACAATAATTCCAAATGAATCAGTAAATAAATTCAAAAGTTATTTTTAAATTATTAGGAAAATAATACTGTCATATGTTGAATGAGACTTTCTATCTCATTATGACTATGTCTTGATTAAGCAGAATGGTAATTTCAGATATGGGAAGCTTCCTTAATGAAACCACAAAATAATCCTTTAGAAGTCAATCAAGACACAAAGAACTGAGAATTACTAGTTCTCCTGAAATACTCCTATTCTGCACTTATCACCAGCTACACAGTCACATTAATACCTGAGATCAGAAAGCAAGCTACACAGTCACGTTAATACCTGAGATCAGAAAGCAAGCTACACAGTCACATTAATACCTGAGATCAGAAAGCAAGCTACACAGTCACATTAATACCTGAGATCAGAAAGCAAAAGCAAATTATAAGTCCACAAGTGATCGATTCCCCAAATGTGATGCTACTATTTAATGCTTTAGGCCAGCAGACTAAGTCTCTTTAGAAATTCTCAACTGTCACCTTTGTTTATAGATAATGACACAATATTCCGCAAAGCCTATACAACTTCACTGATAAGTTACATCAGTCTGTACCCAACACTAAATAATCACCATGCAAGTAAATTATCAGGTTTTAAATGTGAGTTTTCAGATGTCTACAACTGCTGTCCAGCTCAGCCCATTGTGCAAGGCCTGCTATGCACCACGGCAATTCCACTGGAGAAGTTGGAAGACAGAATGCTGCTGGACTGGGAGGCTGACCACCAAAACAAACCTGGAGCTACGTGGAAAACATATTAATCTTCAAAAGTAGAACTCTTTTTTAGTCTACATATTTAATGTTTTTACAAAAATATAGAGTGCACACTAATATCTTTTTTTCTCTCCTTAGAAGAAAAATATAACCTTCCCTTTTTTAATAAATAGTGTCCTCTCAGATCTCTCCAGCACCTGTTCTAGGGTTTGAGCTCCACTTGGAACCCACAACAATAAGACCAGTGACAGGCCTTATCCCATCAATTAGCGCATTCCGGGAGCTGCCTGGATCCCGTCCTCTTACCTCCGTCCTGGAGGCCCGGTTTTGCCCACATTGCCGCTCCTAGCCTTAAAAATGAATAACACCACGAAGGGAGCACCTTCTCTCAAGCCTGTTTCCTGTATTTAGCTCCCAAACACTGATACTGTCAGTGACCTAAGATAAAGTAATAAGAATTCCGAGCCAATGAAACCATGACAGCAAGCAGACTTCTAAACAGCAGAGAAGTGCAATCCATTTACTTACATGAAGATTCAGTGCCAAACATGGCTGGCTCCACGAGCTGGTTTTTGAAAAAAAAAAATTAAAAAAAAAAAAAAAAAAGGAAGGAAGAAAAAGGAAGGAGACTGTGCCCGTGAGAGTGAAGAGATGAGCAGACTACACAGCAGGGCTCACGAAGCCAGACAATGCAGTCCGAGCTGTGTCCAGCTGCCAGATTCTCTGCTTATGAGCTTCAGCTTTCTCCTGGTGATGAAAAGCAAGGTCTCTCAGAGCACCCGAAGCTGAACAGCGGCTTCTGAAAATCCAGTAGGCGAAGGAAGGCCAGCGTGGCTCTCCTGAGATGCTGTGAAGCAAGACTAGGCAGCAGCCGGCTGGAGTGGGAACAGCAGCAACAGCGAATACTGCAATCTTCAGCCCTGCTGTAGCAGTAAGACAATAGCAGGGCTTATGCATACGCTAGATGACGTCAGGGACACTGCACACACTGACTGTGCTGCTCGAGCCAGAGGCTGCAGGGGCTTCAGGGGAGCAGCGCAATTCAAAGGGGAATTCCTTTGTCACCAAAGGCACAAGCCCAAAGCCACATACACATTCTCCTCCGAAGAGCTTTTCACCCTGTGATACCAAGCACAAGAGACTTCAAAGTAATTTAAATACTGGCTTTATACCAACTAACCACAAAGATACGCAGATCAAGGTTTTTTGGTTTTATTGCAGCAAATACAACTTTTCAAGGGAATTAAGAATCAGAAATGAAAATACCTTTAAAAATAGTTAAGGACCTGGGGATGTGGCTCAGGGGCAGAGCATAAGCCTAGCCTGTGTCTCCAGGTTTGATCCTCAGGAACATGAAGGTTCCAAGACAAAAGCAGTTATAGAATAGTTCAAGGTTATTTTCTCTAAGATACAGTATGTTGGCATGTCAAGAGTTGCACACAAATGCATGTAGTTATGGAATATATAGTAACACTGCCTGGTGCCGTGGTACTCAAACTTTAGCAATTACATTATTAGCTATTTTGCAACTATTTTGCAAATGTGAGAAAAACACTGTACAGGCTTACTTAAATATATTATTCTTTTTGTCTTATTTTTCACTTTTGCCCTCTGAGAATTTATGTCATTTTCCAAAGTAATGCACGGCCTATAGGGCCATGTGCACATACCCGAGCATACCTGTGTATGAATGAGCTTTTTTGTGGCCAAAAAAATTACCCTTAATTGACTCCCACACAAACAATTTGTCTCTTGACTTGCTGGACAAAAAAAAAGTCTTAAAAATCTGGTTTAAAAATTTATACTTGAAATAGTATATAACCTTTCATTAGAATTCAACATAAGCAGAAAATTACTCAACACAAGCAAAAATAAGTTTCATTTAGTTTTACAAATTAAAAGGCACAAAACATCTATGTGGTGTAATACCATAATCCTATAATTTAAAAGTCATATAGAGTAGGAAACTCAAGAGTTCAAGTCTCTTCTCCGTCCATTCACCAAAGGTACATACTTTTGCTAATAATTTCTCATTTATAAAGACCTAAGACAGTTTGTAAACATTAAGTTGTAATATGCATATGGAACTGCAAATTTCTCTCTAAAAATATGATTAGTACTATTTCTGGTCACTATATGTAGAACTTCGCCTCCTGTTAATGGACTCATAAAAATTTATTATATGATTGTACCATAATTAATCCAAAATAGCTTGACCCACAGCTCACTAAAAATGCTAAACAATCATGCAAAACATATGAGATGCCATGAAAGAAACAAAATAATCTAGTTGCAGAAAGAATGACAATAGATAATATTTACTGCTTTTTATATACCTGACATTATTCTAGAAATTTCACATGTACTGAACTATCTAATATTCTTAACTCAAGAACCTAAGAGGCATGGGGCTGGGGATATAGCTCAGTGGTTCCAGTGCCTGTCTTGCAAGCACAAGGGCCCGGGTTCAATCCCCAGTAACCACGTAACAATACTGGGTGTGGAGACTCATGCCCAGCAGCAACCAGTACCACATACCACAGTGCTGGGCGTGGTGGCTCACGCCTGTAATCCCAGCACTCGGGAGGCAGAGGCAGGAGGATTGCTGTGATGTGAGTTTGAGGCTGAGCTCAGGGCCAGCCTGAACTACAAAGCGAGACCCTGTCTCAAAAAACCTTAAAAAAAAAAAAAAAGAACCTAAGAGTCAGACATTATTACTCACATTTCACAGATGGTTCATAGTTTGCCAAGTCATACTGGTAGTGATACTCTGGGATTCAAACTCAGCATGGCTCTAAAATGGTATCTCTTGAAAATGAATACATGATTGCCAAAATGAGATTCAATCAAGAGAAAGGTAAAATAAAAGCAAATGAAAACATGGGAGGAAAAGGGAAAATGCAAAAGAGAAGCCACCAGAGAACATTAAAAATAACAGAAAAGACTATCAAAAATCACAGCATTGGGCTGAGGACTTAGCTCAGTGGTTCTGGTGCCTGCCTTGCAAGAGCAAGGTCCCCAGTTTGATCCCAGGTAACTCATACCACAATGTTAGGCAGAGTGTCTCACATCCATCAGCAATCAGTACCACAGACCATAATGTCGGGCATGGTAGCCCATGTCTGTAAGTAATCTCAGCACTCAGGAGGCAGATGCAAGAGGATTGCTGTGAGTCTGAGGCTCACCTGGGCTACATAGTGAGCTCAGAGGTAGCCTGAACTGCAAAGCGGGTTTTTTTTTTTGTTTTTTTTTTTTGTCTCAAGAAAAAAAAAAAATTCACAGTATTAATAAAAGTCCAAATTAAGCTGAGTATAGTGGTGCATGTCTGTACTTCCAGAACTCAGGAGGCTGAGGCAGGGGCATCACCATGAGTTTAAAGGCCAGCCTGGGCAACACAGTGAGTTCAAGGCCAGCCTGAACTACATACTGAAACCCTGTCTTAAAAATAAATAAATATATAAAGTTGCAAAACCCTTTAAAAAATAATCAGTTAAGGGAGGAATATCAATAATAGTGCTGAGATTTAACTGCAGAAGAGGGAAGAGGAAATACATTTCAAAAGAATTGAACCCACATCATAACATTACCTTACATGCATTTTTGTTGTTGTTGTCTCATCTGGTGAAAGATCTATTTTAAGGTGCATATTAGATGCTAAATATGGGGCTAGGGATGTGACTGTTACACAACACTTGCCTAACATATAGGCCCTGGGCTTCAATCCTCAACTTTGCCAAAAATTACTGTATACTAATAGTTACCCATATGGTGGATAGATGTGGCCAGTAGAAAAGCAAATGAAAAAGAAGAGTAAGAAAAGGGCCTGTAAGTGATCTTTTCTAATGGAGACGATGATCTAAATACAATAACTGCTTTACCAACTCATTTACATTGCTTATTGCAGCTTCTACCTAAGTTTATATGAAAATGCATTTTTCTGAAGGCCTACATTTATTTTTGATATAGACTTTACAGAGTAAGTTTAAAGGTGTAATAGTTTTCAAGAAGTCTGCTTTTTAAACAACTGAAACAGAATCAATTAGTATGCTAAAAATATTAGGACTCTCACTTTTGTCAACAACACCAGACACAGTCCACCTCTGACTCGCAGGAAGGCTCTCTGAGCTGCAGGCCTAGGTGTTCCCAACTATGGCAGAAGATCCACCGATGACAAAACAAATAAAAAATAAATAAGTTTTCCAGAAATTTAATCTGTTCAAATCTTCTCTCTCTAGTCAGTGCAAAGAATGAACACCAATGTTGATGTGTTGCCCAAGGAAAATATAATGAAGGGAAATGAAGGAATAAAAATAAAAATCTGAGATCTTCACCATCTCCTCTCCAAAATATCACACTGTACATCCCAAAGCCAAAGCGAACTTTGGATTCACTCTAACTATCCCTGCCTGCAACTTTTCCTTTCCATTCATAAATATGCTACTATTAATTTTAGAATAAAATTAGCCATGAAAGAAAAGACTAATACTCAGAATAATTATCGTAAAATCAGAAAACTACTGATTAAGTTAACACTGAAAATCTTACAGTAAGTCAAGTCACATTTAAAGGACTCCACTCTTACATTACTGGGAACCTATACTAAATGCTCTACACTGCTTAAGCACAGCAACAATCTGGTTCTCCGTGCAGCTCACATCCACTAGGGTAGAAAGACAAATATGCAGTATATCAAATGTAATATGCAGTATATCAAGTGGCTGTCTGCACTATGAAGACAGACAAAGAGGGACTAAAGGAAAAGGCATGATTGAACAGGAGAGCTATGTTAACAAAATTGTCAAGTAGGGTCACCTTCTTGAGGTAAACATTTCAATAGATCTAAAAAAAAAAAAATGAAACCATATAGAAGGTATGCAAAGGTCACAAGCAGAACATCTTTGTTTTGGTTACAAAAAAGTTATTCTTGAATCATTTGGACAATGTCCTCCTCCAGTCCACAAGGGTGCCCCTGGTAGAGAAGTCGTTGTGCTGAAGTGCTAACAGAAAATCAATTTTCTTTTCTAACCCAGAATAACTCACGAGTCCCAATAACTTGCAGTTCCAATGAATTACAAGCATGAGTTGTTCTTTTTAAGGTTTTAAAATAACTACATCTATATTTTCAAATACGTAATTATTTGTAAAAAAAAAACAGTATATTGAAAAATCAGACAATATTTTTAAATAGCTAACAATTGCACCAGACAACTAAATTAGTGTAGTTATTAACTTTAAATCTATATTTTCTCTACAGCCAATAGTGTACCTTAAAATCTCAACTATAACATACAAAACAACAGAGAAGTGTTTTTTTTTGTTTTGTTTTGTTTTGTTTTTTTTAGGTTTTTGGAGACAGGGTCTCGCTTTGTGGTTCAGGCTGGCCCTGAGCTCAGCCTCAAACTCACATCACAATCCTCCTGCCTCTGCCTCCCGAGTGCTGGGATTACAGGCGTGAGCCACCACGCCCGGCACTGTGGTATGTGGTACTGGTTGCTGCTGGGTTGAGTCTCCACACCCAGTATTGTTATGTG
>PVIR01006479.1:0-65752 GCA_004026965.1 Petromus typicus
ATGATTCTCATACTGTCGATGGCAATGGGAGCTCTTCAGGGTGAATCTCAGTCTCCACCTGACTTTCTGAGTCAGAACCAGAATTTCAGCAACAATCCCTGAAAGTTTATGTACACATCAAATCTGGGGACACTATCCTAAACCTCTACAGCAATGTCTCTTGAGCCAAATCTAGTAATACTGCCTAGATTCTTTGCTGGAAGCACTTCTAAACTGGTACGTCATAATATGCTTTTCTCCAAATTCTACTATATCTTCTTGACCAACAGATATTCTATACTGTCTTCCTTTTTATCTGAGGTCTTACAGCTTCCCAAACTATGTCCCAAACCAACACATATTCAAGGTATTTTTTTAATACAAAGACCTTGGCTCACCCTGGTTGGCCGATTAAAACTTTCTGCAGGCAAAGCTACAGTTTTCCTTTAGTAAAGAGGACAAGAGAATCTTACACTCATCATTGTTCTTTAAAAACCATCTTTAGGAAATCAATAGACAATATACCATGATTGTCTTTCTTAGATAATTACTTAGCTTATTTCCTGATTGTTCTATCTCTCTCTTTCCCATTCAATTCAGAAGAAATAAATTCACACATACTTTCCAAAAACAAATAGTCCAGTAATTACTTGTCTTTTACCACATGAATCCCACTCATTTGTTCTTTATTCCTGTAATCCTAATTTTTTCTCATTAATATCTACCTTACATTCATGTATATACTCCTTCCTGATTTCTTATGAATTTCTTTTGGATGTTACAGGTTCATACAGCTGATGTTTTACTCAACAAAGCCCATGACAGCTGGCAATAATCACCTCATTCCACAGTGAGAGAAGATGAATTCCCGATAGCGAATTTCCCCAAACCAGGCAGTCAGGCTGTTATCCAAAGAATATCTGTCTGCACAGATGTTTCACTTTTGTCACTTTTATAACTTGTGAACATTGGAATGACAGCATCAGGATCAGCTGAGAGCTGATCAAAAATACAGCTTCGTGGGCTCCACCCAAGTCCCACAAGTCAGATGTGTATATTCATAAGATTTCCCACCTGATGTATACGTATATTAAAGCTTGAGGAGGGTTTAAAATACATATGCATCATAAAAATTAAGGAAAAAATAAATCATCTCTATGGATTCATTGACAAAACAAACAGGGGCAAGATATTTCTCTATTTAATCAAGATGGAAACACTCTAAGGAAAACACGTTGAACTTTGATTTCTCTGCTGTCAGAGCTGCCACTTTTTAAATTAAACAGGTTGAAATATCTTTTAATTAAAGAAAAATATAGAAATCATTTTTATTTGAAAAAATGAGATTAATTATTTTATAATCAGATTTTAGACTGACTGCACCTGACTAATGAAAGGTGATGGTCTTGAAGTTAGAGTTTTTACATTACTAGACTTGAAAAATGATTTTAATATTCATAAAACTCAAATCCTATTCTCAGATTCCAGAACCTTCTGTGTAAGTCTTTGGTAATCATCTGTTCTTGGAGAAGCCTCTGACACCTTATACAAAATCAGTTCAGACTGAGCCGATAATACAGTCATACCTCCTCTCCCTTCTTTTAATCTATGCCATTATCAATCAAGTTGAAATCAGAAGTCTATATTATGCTTTTTGTTTATTTTCACCTTCAACATCAAATCAGCCTCCTTCTACCTCCTACCTCAATGTGCATACCGCATATCTCAATACATGCTTGCCTTTCCATGTTTGGTCTATCCCCTGCCTATTTGTGTAGATTAATGTGACTCTTCCTAACATGTCCCCATATTTCCTGTCTCTTATTTCTCCAGAACATTCATCATTACACTGCTCTCCAGAAGATCTAAGTACCATCTCTGAGCGTCTTCCAATCTACCATGGCTTTTTCTCTTTCTGTGCTACCACTAACACCTAAAACTGTCATCTTCAAATGTGCTTGATAGTTTGATGTTGATGATACTGATGTCCTGCCTTTCACCCTAATTTTGTTTCACCCATGGCTTTGAAGATTATCCAGCAGTCTGCTGCCCCCATCGTAAGCATTGTGTCTTTGGTGCCCTGCCTTGAATGCACTCCCCAAATCTCTGTCTCCTTTAAATAGAAGGCTCTTAAATGACCTCATAGAAGGGAAGCTTGGAAAGCCAGTGATCAGCTACTTCCATGAAAAAATACAGCCACCAAGGGACATAAGTTTGTGCAAAGTATCCCAATAATCCTAGTTGCCACTGAGTAATTATGAAGCATATTCTAAATGGCCCTTCAAATGGTCCCCACCAGTACTGGGTACTAGCTGTCCACTGCTCATGCCATCTGTTGGCATACTCTCTCCTCTCTACCACCTCCTTACTCTCTCATGTGTCTTCTTAACATCTCAAGAAAAATAAATGTTCTCTCTACATATAGCCTGAATTGTACCTTAGCAACAGTAATTTCAAGTCCAAGTTAAATAACTTCCAGGTCATTTCTGTTTGTTTGTTTGTTTGTTTGTTTAATTTTTTCTTAGACCTACTTCTTGGAGGCCTCTGACTATTTCATTGCTTACCATGTCCTGACAAGATAGCTGAAGCAAAGGCCTAAGAGTAGGACAAAGTCAAGCTGCTGGCCCTGCTGTTCTTTTCATTGCCCCTTCATTTCTATTTTCTTCTAGGTGATGGTTTTCTGTTGGCTTCCTTTGCAATGCACTTATTGAGAAGTTCAATTAAAAATGGATAATTAAATCTGAGATTCCACATCATCAGCATTTAGCCAGAAACAATGAAAACAGACTTGGAGAGAGCAGGGTAGTAACCCTGGGAGCCACACTGCTCTGAGGAGCTCCCAGCATTCAGAGTTCCTCCCAATCATATGTGGTGCCTGGCCTGTATTCAGGTGCTGTCCAGTCATCTATTAAACAGTTGCCAGGTCAGGTTTTTTTTTGTTTGTTTGTTTTCTTAAAATTTAAAACATATAATCAAAGAACTCTATTTTAGTCTTTATTGATTTAAACTCTGAGTTCTAGAAAAGTAAAATTAAAACTCCATAGAACAACTTCTAGGCTTTGCATGATTTGTCTTCTGTTTGCTGTATCCAACTTTAAATTGACTCACCACTACATTTCCTGTGCTACGAGATCACAGACTTCCTTGACTTTCTAAAATCAGCCTGCTCTTGTGTATCACACAACCTTTGTAAACACTCTTCTCTGTGTTCACTTGGATTTTTATGCTTTTATCAACTAAATAAGTCATAAAATTCAGCACCTTATAAATATGTCTGGTGCTTCTGTTTCCATCCCATGGCTCATGTCCAGTGGCAGCCAAACACACACTTGGACATTCAGAAACATTGCACCCTACACAGTTCCACCTTGACTATGGGCCTGCAGCCTCTCCCTTCAGCTCTCTGCCCAACACAGGCTACAAGTCATGGGCAGTCCCTGGGGCAAACTTTCACCAAGGACAGGAGCAGTTGGGCATATTCTCATGGAACCACTTTCAAATAAATCTATGTGCTCCCCACTCCTTACCTTGAGTCTGTTCTCACCAGAAAACAAACTGAAAAACTGAAGTATGTTTTTCTGCGAATCTCCCTCTAAGTTTCTTCCTCTCAGGCTCCAACCCTTGATAGACTGACATATTAGTTTTTTTTCTACTATGAGCCAACTTGAATATATTTTGGCTGGTTGACTCAACATGAACACAGCAGTTGGTTATAACGTGAATTCTCAGGCTCCTCCCTCCCTCCTTCAGCCACCTGCAAAGCCAACCAGGGAGAATGCCACATGGGCTCTTTGTCTATTCTTTTGGCTCCTCTGCTATTCATCTGATATAGAATTTGGGGTTCTTTGATATAGCTGTGCCACACAGGCCCTGTGATTTCCTTTGACACTGCATAGGTCCAAGCCTACCCCTGCAGGCTCAGCTGCCTCTACCCATGGTTGCTCTCCTTCATCTTGCTGACCAAGCAGAGCAGTCCAGCATGGCCTCTTTTTCTGTCCTAGAATCATGCTGCCCAGGGCCTCCAGGGACAAAGTGTCCATGGAGCATTACTTAAACTCCATAGTTTCTCCACATTCAGTGACTCCGTTGATCAGTTTTAATCCTCCTAAGATATTTATTGATTGTAAATCATAGGCAACAGTTAGGCTGAGTCAATAGTTACTATTCCCTGTTTAAAATCACTACTCTCTTTAATGTCTTTAAATGACCAATACTTTCTCGTTAAGGTTAATTCACCATACTCCCTTCATCTCCACTTCCAATATCCTGTGGGTTCCAGCAAGTTACTTAACTTTTCCAGGCTTTAGGGTTTTATCTGCAAAATGGGAATTATAATTACTTGCCTGCTGGAAGATAATGAATATAATTAGATTATCTCTTGAACTTTCCTAAACGTATATGTCTACCACTACCTAACTGTGTGCTTTCAAGTTATTATTCTAATTTCATATCAAAAATATCCTCCCTCCCCACCTGCAAACATATACAACATCCTCCTCTAGCCCTTGACTAACTTCATCCTTTGTAAGATATGTCACCTCTATGCCTGAAATGGAGGCATAAATATAAATTGCTGACATCGATGTGTTCCCAAAAGAGCCTATCAGGATTATGCAAGTGTGTAGCTCCTAATAAAGGATGTGACAATTGCGGATATAAATCCAGGCTCTGGCATCGTCATATTTAGACATCAAACAAGACTTCCACCCTGTACAAAGCAAAGGAACAGGAAAGCAGAGAGCACTCAGCATGAGTGCACTGGCTCCAGGAGGCTGCTTCTTCAGAGGATGAAAATACTCTCTGCTTCCTGTGTTTCAGGAAGAAGCTGGGTCCTTTTTGGCAGTGTAAATCTCCATGGTGAAAAAAAAAAAAAAAAAAAAAAAAAAAGCATGTCTCATACCCACACCATTATTTCTAAGATTGGAAGAGAACAGAATCCTAAGATTCAAATGGGAGAAACAGCAAAAGAGTAGAATCATGACATTCAAAGTGAGGAAGTCAGAGTTAGGATAAATTTTTCATTTACTCAACCTGAGTCTTTTATTCATGCACGTTTTGGTGGGGTTTTTTGTTTGTTTGTTTTTGTTTTTCTTCGTTTGATTTTTTTTTTTTCTCTGAACCATAAGGGTTCTTCTTCTGACCTGGACTTCTTCTAACCTTGAATTTAGAGCAAAACAATTTGTTCAGTGTAATGGCTTAGTGTGTGATTAAGGAGATCATCTGTATACAACTTTAGAACACAAAGAAAATCAAGTTTTAAAAGGAGATTAGATAGGAGAGAATGATCACTCATCATCTATTTAAAATATATTTAAGGGGAACATTTTGAAAAAGCCAAAACAAGACTATATCATGAACCAGTGTGCTCTCTGTCGCCATAGTTTCAACAAGTATCAGTCCAGTTACCGCCTGCACTAGATGGCTGTTGAGCTGCATATGCCTAAAACACAGAGCACAGTTAAGCCTAATAATCCCGCACTTGGTATTTTTTAGAGTATGATTCTTTTCTTTTCTTTCCCTGCTGTTTGTAGCACTATAAACTCACCAAAGGGCAAAATGAGCTGAAGCTGTATGTGTGTGGGAATTTTCCCATGCACTCTACTTGTTTATTCACAGAGTCCAGCCCCCAGGGAAATTAAAAGGAAGAAAAAAAGTTAGTCTCACTGTAGAAGATTCAAAGAAGTCTGCATTTTACAAGCTCTGGGTCATTAATTCTTATAGGTCCCTATACGTCAGTAAGTGGGAAGTGTTATTATCCCCATTTCACAGATGAAGAAACTGAGGACTTTTATGATTATATGTCTCATCCAGAGCCAAACTATGCTGGCAAGAGAATCAAGGACTTCCAATAAAGCCCATTTATTTAACCTCTAGGCCACTGTTGTCCAATAGTAATGTGATATGAGCAACATATGTGCTTTTTGTAGTAGTCATTAAAAAAAAAAAAAAGCAACCATAAGTAGGTGAATTACTTTTAGTAACATGTTCTATTTAGCCAATATGTCCAAGTGATGATCCCAACAACACTTTTTAAGATTTTTTTCTTGAGATAATTTACATTTTTCAATACTAAAGCTTCAACATCACTGTCTATTTCACACTTGCATCTCAGTTTGGACTAGTCAGATCTCAAGAGTTCTGCAGTCATGGTTAGCTGGTGGCTCCCACAAAGGACAGCTCGTCTCTAGATCGTGGGGCCTCCTCTAAACAGGTTACACTTGCTCCCACTACTTAATTGAACCAAGATATGTCCCTGTCTTTGTTGCCTTCATAATGTAACTTCTACCGTGTGGCATAGCACAGTTCATTCTGTTCGGGTATTGCTTTGACCAGAGAATGAAACTATTGCAAATTATGGTCATGAATTAAAACCCTGAGAAAGTAAAACAAAATCTAACTTTAAGAGAAAAGGACAAAAACATACAAACAAAATATTCTACACATTTATAAAAGGTATATTAAATTCAAGTTTCTAGAGCTGAAAGAGTTTATTAAAATAAGGATAAGCCTGCAACAGGTAAATAATTTATTTGGTAATAAGAGTGATAAAATTATGTTTTTTTGTACCAGTAAGAGGCAAATATTTAAAGTATCCTTTTCTGTTGATACTTCAGTAAATTTCATTAATTATAACAGAAGCATGTTACAAAATAATGAGATTTTTAAGTGAAGAATCAGACCTGCATTTAGTCCCATTCTCAGTGGAATTGATACAAGTAGAACTTTGTCTCTTATGCAATTAGAGTATGCTTGAATTCCTCAATGGAAGGGGACAAATTGACCTCCACATGCCACACAAAACCACAAGCAGATTTACTGAAATCTCTAATTCATTTTCCTGGGGATGCCTGAATTTGCCATCACACAAAGCATCTGAAATCTCAAAGTATTTCACAGAATCCTTAATCCATGGCCATGTAAATTAAAATTAGCATTCAAGTCAGCACTGGAGAGTGCAACATTTTCACAGGTCAAAAGGTAGCCATGAGCTGTATTCTACAAGTGCATGCCACGGTGTGGTCCAGGTTTGCAATAATCAACACTACATGACTGATCATGGAACAACTGTACAATTAAGGAAAACACTGCACACAAGAAATTGGTATCTTACAAGTTAATGCTCATCACAAGTTTAGAACTATAGTATGGGCAATGGCTAAATATTGGCTCAAACTCTTCAAATATTAGAAATATTTTGAATCATCAGTTATATCCAAGAATTTTGTGATGGTCATTTTTGTAGAAAATATCTATAGAGATGTACGACTGACATATGAAGCAAGCCCACAGTGTACAAGAGTTGGCTATATATATATATATATATATATATATATATATATATGTATATATATGTATATATACATATATATAAATTACATATATATGTGTGTGTATATAATTACATATATATATGCCATATATATATTATATATATGACATATATATATGTATATAATTACATATATATATAATTACATATATATATATATATATGCAAGAATAAAACTCCATTGAGAAGTCTCATTATCTCTATATTTCTCTCTCTATTAACCTATTGGCTTACATGTCCATGTATGTTCATGCCCACAGAAATAAATCATAAACATGTGCTACTAGGCAAATGAACGAATAGAAAAGTACATATTTACATTAGTAAAACAGAAGAAAATGTCTTATTTGCTGAATAGTAACTCACTCCTGAGAGAAGTTTTCAAAAATGACTTCTTTTGGGTGAGACTAGTTTCAAAATTCATCAAATGCACCTTTTATTCTTATTTCTTCAAGAAAAAATAGTTTCAGAAAGTTATATTCATGTAGCAAGTCTGGTAATGGACTCTGAACTTGCATATTTACATGCAAGCTCACATTAAAAGCCAATGAAGTGATAATGTCGATCTTTCATGCTCAGATGAATCAACCTAGCAACATTACTTGGCTCTAATTTTCCAGACTCGGCCCAAAGCTTCCACTTAGGTGGTCATCTTCTTGTTCCAAACAACTGCATCTAATTTCACAAGAATTCTGCAAGAAGTGAAACACAGGTACTCACAAGAAGCCAGCAAAACACGCACTTAACACTCATGGCCCATGATTATGGACAACTTGTCATACACCAGTGAGAATCTCAAATTTCCTATGAGGAAACCAGCAGTCAGAATATGAATAAATGATTCTCACCTATGTGATCTTTGCTTTCTTTTAAGTGTATAAGATCATCCAAGTTTTAAAACCGACTCAGAATTTCTGTGACTCTCAGTTAAACAAAATCTGGCCCCTCAGAGGTTTCTGTAAGTAGCTAAACAATATTCACTGCTTTCTAGAAGTAGTAGTGCACTACCATATTATCGGGTTATTTATTTAACATACTTGATTGTGCCTTGATGTTTACAAAAAAGAAGCATACAGTATTTATTTTGTATTTTGACATACAAGCCCTTTTCTCATTTTGTTTGAGCACACATATGATTACAAAGCTACACAGATTTTAAAGCACTGTGCACTTATTAGGTATATGGCATCAGATAATGGCAAGTAAACGATTCCTAGATCTTAAAGAAAATTTCTACCAATAAAGTATTCGCCTCCACAGGAACTTCCTTTTCTCCCACAGATATTTCTGCGGGTGAGAAATAAAAGGGCCGTCTGATGAGGTTATGATGTCAAAAGTTTCCCTAACCTGGGCAGGCCTAGCCATTGGGCCTCTTGGTGGCCAAACATGGCATCTGGCTGCAAGTCTCAGGCTACACATGCAGTATAACCGTCACATTCAGACAGACCACCAGGTCTACACAAAGAGACAGCAAAGCTGCTCATGGGTAAAAGATCTCCAGTGTCTCAACTATCCATTGCGAGCAGCGTAATTCAGTGCAGAACAGTCTATGCAATTACACCTCCTGCATATTAGTGTAATTACACTGAAGAGACAGAAAAATAATTGCTTGTAACTTACATTGTGGTTGAGAAGACACAAATAATCACATAGGTGCTATGTAATGTTGTCTGATCACTTGGCCATGAACGTGCTCCAGCTACTCCATGGTTAGCAGACTGCCAGTGAGCACAGAAAGAAAAAGCACCGGTAGGCTCTTTGAAAACTGAAGTTTAAAGACTGAAAGCACTGGCAGTTACACCTGTCCTTTTGAGAAGGACTCTTCAGGAAAAATTATATGAGACTCCCAACCTCCCTCACGGCGCGAGTAAAAAGCGGGTCAGGTGTTAAGTGGTGCTTGATTTGCACCTTTCAATTCAGCTTGTGCCATCAGATTCCCACTTCCCAGACCCGAGCGTGGGCTCTCCACAAGGTGCAGGCAAAAGGAAACCAGATGTTAGAATTTCAGCCTGATGCACAATTGGGAGCTGACCAATGAGTCTTAAGTTTTTAATCATTTGCCACTTAATTCATAACACATTAGATATGATTAAATCTTAATTTGCTCCAGTCACATTATTTAGTTTAATCTACTATTTTTATTTTTAATTGAGTTTATTGGTATATTATATACATACATTACGACCATATTCAACATTGAGGATTTGTATCTGTTTATGGCACATTTTGATTCTCATTTTTCCCCTTTCCCCTGACCTCCTAACAACCCCCACCTCCTGCATATATAAGCCTTGTTTCCTTTCTTAAACTATCACATTTTTTATTTCTCTTCTTTACTTTCCCCTACCCACTCTTTCCTTTTCCTCTTGCATATTTTCTTCATATTTCACATTACTTATCATACATTTTGGGGTTCATTTACACCTTCAGTTTTTCATAATAAAGAAAAGATAAGATATTTACACATCTGTGTTCTATTTATTTCACTTATGAATATGCCCTCGAGGTACATCCATTTGAGTATAAATGACTCAAATTTCTCATTCTTTATGCCTAAGTAATACTCCATTTTATTTTTAAAAACCCACATCTTTATCCAGCCTCCTGTTAATGGGAATTTGGGTTGTTTCCAAGATTTAGTTATTACAAACTGAGCTACTATAAACATGGGTGCACAAAAGTATTGTGGTATGATTCTTTTCATTCTTTCATATATATGCCTAGCAGGAGAATAGTAAGGTCAAATAGGACCTCAAGTTTAAGTCCTTTAAGGAATATCCACACAGATCTCCATAGTGGTTTACTATTTTTAAATTTAAAAAGAAAAATAAATTCTGTGCCTAAGCAACAATCTACAGTTTTAAATTGATTTGCTACTTGTAAGTAATATATACATAATTTATCAACAATAATTTATTCAACTTTCTTCCAAATTTGAATAGTTATTTGACCAATTGATTTCATCAGATTTCCACCAACACTTGATGAACTTTTGATTCATAACTCCAGTATTAGGTTAGGAGGTTTAGGACCCATTTTAAGCTCCATTTTTCAATTATGTTTATTATTCATCAGAGAAAACAGCATCCTAATTATTTTAAGAGTAGTAATAGGAATCAGCTTTATATTTTAAGAATACAGGACTAGGATACAGCTTTACATTTTATTTTGTTTTATTGTACTGAGAATTGAAGTCAGGGCCTTATGCTTTCTGGTTAAGTGCTCCAACGATGCTCCATCCCATATACATGTACTAATCTTTTTCAAATGGTGGCTGCCATAGGAAGCAAAACTGTGTAAGAATAATGACTTAATGAATAAAGAAAATAACCTTTTAAAAAAATTCACAGCTACATAGTTGGATAGAAATAAGAATTAATCATAAACAAAACTTAAACATCATAATGTAATAAGAGACAGATTTGCAACCCGTCTTGTATCATACGCTTCAGTAGCCTGACAAAGTCTCTTCAGAATAATATCTTCAGAAATATGAGACAAAATGCCTGGGAAGGCAAACAAATCCAGTTCTATGAAGGAAATTATAAAACACAGATTTGTGATGCAGTAAAACACAGACATTTCATTAATGGATTATTATATGTCTATTAAATTTAAATGAGACTATTAACTGCAATGATACTTTAAGATATTGCAACAACTCTCATGTAATATGAAAAATATCTGTGTTCTGATTCTCTAGTTTATCACATTCATTACTGAAAGACAATGATTTAATGCAAGAATAAAAATGTAAGTTTTCCTCATTCTAATTAAGAGATCAACTGTATTTCATCCATACCTTTAGAGGAGGAGGATCATGTGGTTGCTAAGTTGAACTTTAGTGATTTTGCTCTAGTTTACAATATTGCTTCACTCTTACCATTCCTCAGATTATGGAAAGTGCAGAACTACCTATTTACTTTATAGAATTATTAAAATACTTTTAATTATTTCTCAAACACACCCAGCAGGGAAATAGCAGGGGCAAATAGGACCTCCAATCCTCATTTTTTAAGGAATCTTGACACTGATTTCTACAGTGCTTGCACCAGTCTGCATCCACAGCAACACTGGCAAGGGTTCCTTTCTCCTCTCAGTCCTGCCAGCATTTGTTACCAATTTGATTTCTTGGTAGCAGCCATCCTTTTTGGAGTACGATGGAATTGCAAAGATACACCAAGGTAATTATCCTATTATTTTGCACAAGGAAGTGTCCACTATATAAAAACCCATCTTTCATAACTGTAAGTTGCATACTGAGTAAATAATACAAAGACTAACTTACTGTTTCACACCTGCATTTCTTTCACATCTAAAAAACAAGAAAATTATTCTTAGATGGAACCTCACATGATATCCTTGCCTTAAATCTGAGCTAATCAGAAACTAAGAGACCATTAAGAAATAATTTTTCCATTCCTATGATTTCATCCTGGTAGTTTGCTTATGGAGACCTTTTAGTGATTCCTTTATATTCTAATATAACTTGACATCTAATTAGAAATAATGACAGATATTCCTCTCCTAATTTTCATCATGACAGATAAGTAACTGTAATATTTATGTTTGAACTTTCCAAAATTGGCAAAAGTTGTAAAATACCATCTGTTTGGAGAGCCAAGCTTGTGATAGGTGAGGAAAAATCCTATTGCCCTATACAGATTGCCCCTCTCATGGGATATTCTCTCGTGAAACTTCAAAGTGCCCACGTCTCAATGATTATGCCATTATTGTTTACTGAACTATGAGAAATGGTTCTCAGTACACACAGCAGAGAGGAACAAGCTTGCAGTTTTAATAAGGCCCACGAGATAATTAAGAGATACAATTTCTTCTTCTAATGCCAGGCCAGAAGGACTTTTCAGCTTGTAATATGAATGACTAACTGCTTTCATCTCTGAATTTATGCATGGCTATAAAGGATATTTTGACTTTTTTTAGTCAGGCCTTTCATTTGTCTCTATTTCCTCAGGCATAAGTGAAACATCCTACATCATGCTGCATTTAAAACTGAAGAAGTCCAAACAGGCTACGGCTCCATCCACCTCTTTTAAAAATGTATTCTAAACACTGTGTGCATAGGCACTCATTTGCTTGTGAGAAGAATCTGCATCACAAAATATCATATCTAAATTTGTGTGATGATTGCTTCAAATAGAGCAGATTCATATTACTATGAAGTAAGCAAGGATAAAAATAGTTGACCTCGTTTTATAAATTCAAGTCAATGCAATTCTGGTGTTTTCACAGGATGGTCTCCTTGAGGGACCAAAATATACCCATAAAACCCTTTTCAAAGATAATGTACCTAATTGACATCATAGCATTCACACAGATGTGAGTGCAGTACCAGGGACCTTTTAGGTGTTACATACTTGTTTTAAGGAATTCTAGAGAAATGTGAAAAAAGGAGATACAGCTTTATTCCTGAGGCATCAGAGAACCTCATGAAAGTTATTTAAATGTTTTGAACATAAGCAGTTCATCAGGCACTGACTAGAAATAAGCATTTCAAAATGAAGAAGAAAGAGTGAGTTTGGAGAGAGGAAGAAGTTAATGTGTACTTAAGGAATTTATAATTAACCAGGTAAGTTTAGGCTCATTATTCACTAAGGAGACCCTTAAATCCATGTTCCTGGATCTTGGGGGCAGTTAAGTATTACAGGTAAGTGTTTGAAGTTTAGTTCCCATGTCTCAGAAGGGCACTGAAGTTCTCACAGTATGATGTGCCTGAAAAGGTCTGGATGGGATTCCTCATGGCAAGGACACATCAGTTAGAAGTTGCTTAATTTCAGTCACAAGTAGATAAGGTCTTAAAGCAAGAGGTATTAAGAATGAAAAAAGATACATCAAAAACAAAGAAGAGTTCTCTAGATTTTAAGGAACATGAGGGAAATTCCTTAACAATAAGGGGTTCTGTGATTGACCTAGAAATTATACCTGCAAAACCTCAACAAATGATTTCCATTAATACAACTTAGTGGGTCACTTGTTGCGCATAACATCAAGTTCATTAAAGGATAATCCAAGATATGCAAGCTACTTGGTCAACAATGCATGTAATAATGCATGAATGGTAATGCAAATTATCATTCAGAAAAAATAGAACCATGTAAGCATTACAGTGAAAAAAAGGGTAGATAGTACAAAGAATTGTTAGCCAAGAGCATTAGAGCTGGATAAAAATTCTGAAAAACTGGTGGTTTATCCAAACAAAACCATATGTCAATCATTGTTCCTGAATTTATAGGACTAACCATAAAGAAACATTAAACTTATAACAGTATAGATAGCCTATGTGGTTTCACAGTGGAAATACTCCATGAAAAAGATGGATCTTAGTTTCAGTTTTCAAGAAAGCAGAAGATACAGAATATAACTTTCCTAATAAGAAAAATCAAAATCAAGCTATAATGAGGGGAAGCAAAAAAGTACTGGACTAATATGAAAGCAAGCTGAAAGTTTTTCATGTTAGAGCAGCACATAAAAGAAGTTAAATGTAAAAGAAAGATGGTATTTCTTACGGACATTAGAAATATTCACCAAGAACAGTGTCAAATAAGTTTAAAATTGTGTATCAGTAGAGACACAACTGTAATTAAAACCCACTGTAGTATTTGGTTCTGCAAAGAACGAGAATTACATTTTGTCATAATCAAGTGTTACTGGCTTTCATTCATGAAACTCAACATAAAGAAAGGGCAGATAAGATTTGACTAAAGTTCTAAAAAGAATATAAAAGTAATCAAATATCTCTGCTCAGCAGATAGAAAGTAGAAGCACAGGGGGCAAGTGGCATTAAAGAACAAAGTAGAATAATTTATATAGGGGGAATAGGTTTAAATGTATAAATTAAATATGTATATAGTGAATTGATGCTATTAAAAAAAGATTGCATAGCCATCATCAAAGGGAAGAAGAAAGGTGAGGAAAGTAGGATAATACAGAGGAGCTATCTCTCATCTTTTACAAAAATGTAAATAGATGAAAGTTAAAAATTAGAACATAGTGGTGTCACAGTATTTAAAAGTATGGTAGAAACCTACAGGAACATTTTAGTAGAAATGTTAAATTAGATTGTCTCTGAGGTACAAGACTAGCATTTCTGTTAGTTATGGTAGTGAGAATGCTCCTGTTCTATCGGTTACTATGCACTATGACAAAATTGATTACAAATTAATTACCAATAATATTTTTAAAATACAGAATAAACCAGTGATGGAAAGAAACTGCAAATGTAGAAAAATAGCTAGTCTGCTCTCAAAGCACAGGCTATCATTTAGAAAGGGAGTGAAAAAAATAACTAAAAGAAGGCAATATAATTTTTTTTCTTTTTGAGACAGGGTCTTGCTTTGTAGTTCAGGTTGGACCTGAGTTCACTATGTAGCCCAAATGAGCCTTGAACTCACAGGAGTCCTCATGCCTCTGCTTTCCAAGTGCTGGGATTACAGGATTGAGCTACCATGCCTGGCACTGTGGTATGTGGTACTGACTGCTGGTGTGCATGAATCACCATGCCCAGTAGTGTTGTATGTGGTTACCGGGGGTCGAAACCAAGCCCTTGCCCTTGCAAGGCAGGCACCAGAACCACTGAGCTAAATCCCCAGCCAGGCCATATAATTTTTTGTTTGAAAAATGACTTTTTCCCAAAGGAATACAAACTAGGGGCAAACAGTGAGAAAGTGGGAGATGTTAATTGAAATAGTCTGCATATGAATTTGAGAGAAAGCACTTGAAATCCCAAAGTTTGTAGATCTAAAATTATTTGGCCCAAAATAGAAATATAATTCTAGTGACATTATGTAATTTAAAAATCCAAAGCATGAAGGTTGCAGGATTCTCAAAAGGTTGAGAGATTATTGCATAGGTCTCCTCCTAAGCATCCATCATATTCTTTAAAGCCTTCAGAATATAGTATCTACTTTGTAATAAAGTATAACACTCGAGTTAGAAATTGCTTCCCTATTTTTCACTCAAGCACCACTGAAACCTACAGGGAAAAGAGAACTTTCTCAGAAGTGAAATTGCTGCATTACAAGCATCTGAAATTTTGCCATCACCTGATGTCTCTCCAAAGATATTGTAGCAATTTACAATCCTTACAAGAAAAAGAAGGCTTAAGGGCTACATCATGATAGACTGTCATTCTTGAGAAGCTACTCATTTCGCCATAATAGCGAGCTACTGGAAACATTCTGCATTTCCACTAGTAGGTTATGGTGAAGGCCTTAATACTTCCTATAAGGGAGTAACAAACAATTATAGTAAAGGACAGGAAAATTTCTTTATCTATTGAAATGAGATGATCCTTTGGGCATATTGTTAATTAAAAAAGCAAGGTGTAGGAAATGAGCATTGTATGTTATCTTTGTGTAGATAGGAGTGAAGAGAATGAGAATGGCAGAATGAATTAGGAACCAAGATCCTGCAATGTGCTGTTTACAAGAAACACACCTAATTCAGAAAGAAATCCATAGAATGAAAGTAAAAGGATAGAAGACAATTCTCCTTGAGACAGGAAATTGCAAAAAAAGTAGGAGTGGCTATCCTTTTTGCAGACAAAGCAGATTTCAAACTAAGACTGATTAAGAGAGATAAAGAATAGTTTTTCATCATATAAGGAACAGTACAAGGGGAAAAGATGACAGTCATAAATATTTATGCATCAGATTCTAGTGCACCCACTATATAAAACAAATATTAGTGGACATGGAAATCCAGATAAGCACTAAGACAACAGTAGTACTGGACCTCAATACCCCACTGCCACAATTAGACAGATCAACTGGACAAAAATATCAATAAAGAAACACTTCAACTGAACCAAACTTTTGAACTAATGAACTTAACATATCTATAGAGTATTTCATCCCACAAAGTTAGAATATACATTCTTAACATCATTCACAGTTCATTCTCTAAAATAGATGACATGCTACTTCAGAGAGCATATTTAAGTACATGCAAATAATTGAAGTTATCCCATGTATCCCTGTCACGCCTTGAAATGGGAGATCAATCGCAAAAGAAATTCCAGGTTCTCACAAATGCATGGAAATTGAACAACATTCTCCTGAAGCCAGGTGTAGTGGCTCATGCTAGTAATCTCAGTAATCAGGTGGCAGAGGCAAGAGGACTGCCAGGAGTTTGAGGCTAGCCTGAGCTACTTAGTGAGTTCAGGGCTAGCCTGAACTGTAAAGTGAAACCCTATCTTAAAAAAAAAAACATAAAAATTTATTCAAAATGGCTTGGTTTGTATATTTCAAACACAAATATGCTTTCAGAATTCAAATAGCACAAGTTAATATTGTACAAAGTTACATACCAAGTTTAAGTTTTTGTTTCAAAAATATTAATTATAATAATTTATAATAAATGCAATTTAGCCTAAAAGTAGTTCTAAAATAACAAAATTAACAAAATTCAAAATTCTTCTGTTATACACAACCCATGAAATAGTTATAAATGGAAATTTTCCTAATTTAATTAAATATGATATCTCAGTGTAGACAACAGCATCTTACTAAACAGGGAGTCATTGGAAATATAACCAAAGATTTAGGAAAAACATCATTATGTCTGTCACTATCAATATAGTATTTAGCACATTATTAGAAGTACAGAGTCCATATAAGTAAAAAGAAATATTACCAGTGTAAAAATTGAAAAGAAAAAATTAGAAGAAAAATATCACCATTTTTCAATTGATCTGAAAATTATAGGTGATTTCCAAAGATTCAAACAAAAAGAAAACTAAGACAGGTAATGTCATGATTTGGGATACAATACATACAAACAGCATTCCATTTAGGAAATACAATGGAAAGACCCCATATACAATTACAATAGAAATGTAGGTTAGCATGGAAAAAATGATTATGAAATGACCAAAATCATTTACAAAGAATTAGTTTTTTTGAAGATTTGATTTTTTTATTGATTCTTTATAGATCTTTAAGCTTTATTAATTATATTTATAAATCAGAGGCAGTCATATGTCGGGGACACAGTTGAGGGACACATAGAAAGTACATCAGATATATAGTTAAGAACAAATAAATATTTTTTGAAGAAATTATTTTAAGAAAATAAAAATCATTTAAAATCAATGGGAAGACTGAAAAAGATTCTTGATATTTGAACTGTAGATATGTAAAGGAGAATAAAACACAATTGTGCTTGTCCACATAGTTTGAAATATTTTTAGAGAAGTTGCCATATATGTTCTGTCAATATCTTAACATTTGTAAACTCTGACTAGATTACATTAATAATAATAATAGTTACCACTGTCTATTAAGCAATTGCTATATGCTAAGGCCCAGTCATCCTATATATGTGTCCCTAAAAGGAGCTTACATTACTCAAAATAAACACCCTAATACCATTACTCCTTCTGTTCAAAAGAGCTTCACAAGACTGTGACAGGTAAATCAATGCCTTGTCTAAGGTCAGACACCTGATATAAGGCAAACTCTGAGTTCCAGCTCATGTTTTGGCCACAGAAAGAACACCTGCATTCCTTCCAAATTCACATATCACTTTTTTTTGTTTTGTTTTAGTCACATCCAATCACTTCTTTTTTAATTGAAATCTTTATTGGTACATTACATATATTTACAATGATTGCACTTCACAATGAGAATTTGTACCAGTATATGACACAACTTAATTCTCATTTTTTCCCATAACCCTACCCACCCTACCACCCCCTATATACATAAACTTTGTTTCTTTTCTTCTTTGTTATAATCTCATTATTTTCCCCTTCACCCTATTTCACTTTGAGTATTTTCTATTTCACAATATATACCATACAATTCTAGAACTCATTTACATCTTTATTTTCTCATACCAGAGAAAAGATGCAATATTTACCTATCTGTGACTTATTTATTTCACTTATGAGGATATCCTCAAGGTATGTCCATTTAAGTATAAATGATTCAAACTTATCATTCATCCAATCACTTCTCCACACATCCGCTCTTTTTGTAACAAAGATGTTCAAAGTTTGTGTGAGGAGATTTAAATTTTTACCTATACTTTCCAAGTTATCCTGCTAATAAGTACAGAGACCACAAAGGTATAAAAACCTAGAAACCTTATGCTCAATGGTAGAAACCTACAGCACATGTATAATTTGCTTTTTATTTTTTTAAACAAAAGATGTCGATGTGTGAGTTGTTTTATTCCAAACTAATACTACTGTGTTCAAGGTTGAATCACAATGTTGGCACTTAGTAATAAGCAGAGTTTGGGTTGCAATTTGAGTATTTGGCTTTAAAAGCTTTGCAATCACTGGTTATAGCCCTAGTAATAACAATAATAGCAATAAAAATAGAGGAGATCACACAGTGACAGCTTCAGTCTTTTTACTTTCTTTTGAGGTGCTAGGAATTACACAGGAGGTTTTCAAACTGAGCCATATTATTATTACTAATACTATTATTAATAATTTTGAAATAAAATCTAGCTAAGTTGCTAAGTTTATTTCAGTTTGACTAAATACTGCAGAACTGTTTTTGCTGTATTAGCTCCAAGAACTACGTATACCTTTGCTGACAGACTCCTTTGTGCAAAACTGTTTACTCTTAGATCAATGGTATTTATATTGAAAGTACTACTGTTAAAATAGAAAACAAAATCTTAAAAAATAAAAACCCACTATATTTTTCCAATGTGAAAGACAGAATCAGATGATGCTTTCAATATGTTGACAGACACGTTAAACAAAAATAATACTTTGGATTAGAACTGAGGGCACCTTTCCAGAAAAACTTCCTTGATAGGTTAAGAAATACAAATCAAAAAATATCCTGAATAGAGCTGAACTCTGTAAAGCATTTATTGGCTGTGTTTTCACGTGGTGTGTTTACTATGCAATAATATTTGATTTTATTTTTATCCTCCTCAGTTCTTTTAACCTTAGACTATAATGACTTCCATATGACTGAAGCCTAATTTTAGATTGTTAATTATTTGTCACTATTTTTAGCCCTCTGTTTTCTTTTGGTTTCTATTATAAGACTCAGAGTACCTTCTCAGATTTTAATGATGTTTTTCTGCCAAATGAGAGACCCATTTTGTCACTGAATACTAACTAGACTATTGCTCCTATTCCCTATCTTTTCCACTTTTCATTTTCTCCTGACAAATCCATAAGGACAATATGATGTGATATATTAGTGAATACCCTCTGAGCCATGTAATGTTTTAGATAATCATCGAGGGAGACAAACATTTTTCAAAGGCATCTCAACCATGTGGCTACCATTAGAGAACCGTAAATCTACCTGTTAAGATGTATTGTGAAATTTGGGCTGAAAACCAAACTTTGCATGTATAAAGCAACCTATTTAGGATTCCCATGCCTTGCTGGAAAGATTTTTCTCATTTTAAAATACAAATGCCTGATAAGAGCTATGTTTAAGAGCAATGTGATTTTCCAATTACAGTTTTTAGAGATTCTGTTCCTTGCCCTTGAAAATTCCCAAGTATAATAACATTCCAAACAGGCAAGCTTAAATCTGGTCTTGATCATAAAACATTATCTATTAAAACAGACAAAGAAAGTAAACATGAGGGGATAGTCATGGTCATATTTTGAAAAAAGAATCTGTTTGCTTCTGGAATTGACTAATTAATCTTTAACTTTCTGAAGAATTATGCTTTGATAGAACAAAATCATTGTCCTTTTTACATAATATTCACTCCAAGAGATGGTGCTTTTAGAAGAAAGGCATTGAGTGGTCACAAGGTCTTCTATGCCCTATTTATTTCAGATAATGTGGCCTTTATTTTTTTTTTCAGTACTAGGGATTAAACTTAGGTCCTTGTGCTTTCCAGGTAAGCAACAGTACCACGTGAGCTAAATCCCTGGCCTCTACAATGCTAATCTTGTTTCTTGTAAGAACATTCTCCATGTAAGTCTACATACAATGAAACACATAACATGCAACAGGATCATGACTAGCACAGCATCTGGTAAAATAACTGTTTCAGGCCTTCCTTATTTGCATTAAAACCTGATAATGTACTCATCAAAAAAAAGGAAGATAAAAAAATTAGAAGTTTATTTTTGTTGTTTGACTTTGACGTGGGGAAAACAGTCCTTATTTTTTAAATTTAAGATTCCTGATGAGAAAGTTTTTTTTTAATTTAAGATTCCTGATGACAAATGTTTTAGTACAAAAGAAATATTATCATAGTATAAAAATGAAAAGTTAAATTTAGCCCTTAACAAAATTCACAGATGACCAATATCATAAAAGAAGTGTCAATAGTAGAGTCTCATCTCATGTGCCAACAAAAGACAGAAGCCATGAGAGGCAGTTTCAGTGTAAAATTAATGTGCCAAAATGAAATTCACATACAGGAGGGCTAGCTTTCTGAATTATTTTAATTTCTCTGTTACAAGGATAAAATGTACTGATTTTCAACTTAACCACATAGAGCATTTATTTCAGTTAAACACCTTTACTGTCCTCGTATCTTTTTTAATGTTCTACTATCTAACATTTCTAGCTGGAAGGATATTAATTCATACAACCATTTCTTTAACAAATGTCCAGTAAAGGTCCACAATCCAATAATCACCACAAATGTGTCCACTAACCTATAGTCTCCTATGGAGAAGCACCTCTATCTCAAGGCCTCAGCAGGAACACTGCCATAAGATGAGGACTGACCATATTTATCCCCAGATGTAAGAGGTGAACTTTTTACTTGGGAGAGATAAAATTATACTTAATCATGGTAAGAGGCAGAAAATCATGACAGAAGGCAGATAGCTCAGATTTGTTTTGCTTGTTTTAAGAGTGGGCACTAGAAAGCCGAGCTAGACACCAGAACCTGTATGCAGGCTGATTATTCAGCAAAACTGTGCCAAGAACAGCAACACAAGACTGGGATATCCTGATGCACAGAACATTTGAATCACCACTCTGACCCAAGAGCAGCCCCACTAGAATATGTTGAAGACATCTGTATAAAATAAGCTTCAGAATTGCTTGCCCAGGGGATTCACTCATCTTGCCCCTTGTCATTAAGGACTGTCCTGTGGGACACACCCTGTTAACACTTCCTAAATATCCATGTTTTGAGTACTCTGAGGTTTGTGTTCCAGGGCAGAAAGCAAAAAATGCAGCTGAAGTGGTCACCATCGAATTAAACCTGTACAAGGCCAGGTGTTTCAGAAATAACCAAAGAGCTGGACAGAAGATGTGAGAGAAGCCCCAGAGGTGGCTTGATTTGCTTTGGTTCCCTTTCATTTAACACAGTCTTGCCCCTTGGTAAGACCTCCCTCTGAAATAGTACAGTCAATGGGAAGGCTCGACTAGGTTTTAGAAGGTAGAAGAGCTTGGGATGCAAAGCCCCTGAGAAAGAAGTATGGGATTCAGGAATAATTGTAGGAAAGCATTTGGCACATCCAAGTTATTATACTATGTCATTAATTCCACTTCATGTAACTGTCAATAATACATTCTTGTTTAAAAAGTACATACACTCACATAATGATCTATAGTTTACAGCCAATAAAAATTCTAAAAGCAAATGTGACCCACAGAGATATTTGCACAAAATCATACTTCAGTTTACCTTAATATAAGGCAAAAAAACAAGTTGGTTATGGACCAATGACCTGACCAGATGGAGAGTTTTTGTGGATTTAATTATATAATACATCTTCTAGTGACTTCTCCACAGAGGAAATCAGCGGAGACTTTGACTTTCTCAGTGTTGCAAAATATTTAGTAGCCAGAAGAAGTCAACTCAAATGCCAACATCTGTTTCCTAATTTTTTTTAGTTTGGGTAGGATGGTATGATAATTTGTCCAACTGTCCATGCCTCCATGTGAGGAAAGGCAAATGAAACATGAGAATTTTGATCATAAAAGGCCAGGTAGAAAAAGAGAATACATGAGAAGAAAAGCCAGAGAAATAGAGGTGAGCTAAGGACCCAAAAATGAGAGAGAAAAAAGAAAACTCGCTGCTTACCCTTAATCACAAGTGACTTATTTAAATAGACAAAATGACAGGCTGACCTCCATCTATTTTAACTGCCAAATCCTATCAGCAGGGTGTGATTACCCCCAGACCACCTTCTGGGGTGAGGAGTCTCTCAAGCCTGCCTTATGTATCCCTGACATTCCTTCTCCGTCCAGAAATCCGGAATCCTTTAAGGAAACATTTGTGGCCATTAAACCAATTGGAGTTGAACTCATGTCCTAGAGGTTGACAGGACAATTTATTAATGTGCTCTATGACTCAGTATTTAAAAAGAAAGTCTTGCACATGTTTTCTTCTGCATCTTTTTTGTTTTATCAGGTCTTATTATCTTTGATATCTGTGTCTATATCTGAAGTACCAGTCTCTGCCCTAGAATTTCTTGTACTTATTTTAAATAAATTCATTTTAACAATTTATTTCAAAACAAAATTAAAAGGAAGCCTTAGGAAACATCAACTAAAATTTTTTCTCATGAGTTAAAAAGAAATAGCTAGAAATAGTCTGTGGACCCTCAACTTTCTGCAACCAAAAGAGACAGACAAAATGGTTTTATAGTTCTAAAAGGAAAGCTGCAACTTTTAGAAAGAGATAAATTTCAAAACTACCAGTATTTTAGAGACTGAAAAATAGATAATTCAACTTTATAATTTGTGTTTGTTTTCTTACTTAGAGGAATAGTGTCTCAGGTAAAATGAAGTAAATGTGTATTTCTTTTTTCCTAATACTGAAGAATAGGGCTTAGTGCCATGCCTGCTTGTTTTCCTAAAAGTATGTTATTCATTTTATTTTTGTAAGAAACTTTTTGATTTATGTCTTTTATTGAGTAACTACTTTGAAGATAATGACATACAAAAATTAGTGTTATTCTCTTACTGATAAGGTTTTTTTCATAAAATAAAGAAAAAAAGATTTACAAAATCAGGTTTGGGAGGGAAAATATAAATGTCTACAGAGAATTAAGAAATAAATAGACCTGCTGTATACAGTTTGGTTTGTGCATTGGCCTCAGCAACTGCCAGGACAAAATCCTACTAAGACAAAGATTTGGTAAGTTTCAAACAGGTAAATATCCATCTAAGAGACATATTGAGTTAAATTTCTCAGGAATTGTCTTTGAACATCAGAAATTTATATTCCTAATCTAAACCTAAGTGACTATTTTTCTGTGAATGCAATTCTAGCATTTGCAAGCATTAATTGGATAATTGAAATCTCTTAAATTGGTGACCAGGCTACAACTGGATGCCCCCTAGAACAGGGAGAAGCTTTCAGGATGTGACATCATGCCATCCTATTGCTTTGGTCCTACCCGCAGCACATCACGATTTCCCCATCAGCGTACATCTCACCACTCCTAGCATTACTCTCTGTTGGATTAACAAAGACAATACTCTATGCTAACGCAAGGAAAAGTAGTTTTTGTTCAAAATGAAGAAAAGGAAATTCTTTAGTATTTTACCTTTTTCACATCCCCAGTTGGAAAAGAAAACACCGCAGGGTAAAATGACATTTAAGCTACCCTAAGTAAAAAGAGTAGAGGGACACACACACACATGGGAAACTACAATATATCCTATGTAGACCTGTGCTATTTTCTTTGTTCTTTGTAGCTCAAGATGAAACAGCTGTTCATTGTTTAAAATAGCATCTCATATTTAGATCTTCTTCGCGTCAGAAGGAAGCCATCTTATCCTTCCAGTTTGCTAACATTAGAGAGAAGTAAACACTCATTTCCTACATATATTATTTATAATACAGACTTGTGAACTTTCACATCCAGTGTCAGACTGACCTCTCTCCTACTAGGTTTTGAACCTTCCTTCCCCTGACCCCATCAACAGGCCAGAGTAACCCGGAGGTCATCTTTTCCTCTCACTCAGTGTTTAAACACACGTTTCCTTATTACTGTCCAGTGGCTCCAATTAATCCGAAGAGCATTCCTACAAAAGGTGTGGATGGGAGATACTTTATCACTGAGTTGATACCTGTCTCAGAGGAAACTTACTCATAGCTGTGAGATCTTTACAAGAATCCCAGGTTTCTACTCCTTCACTCAGAGTCTCATTCTTTTAAGTATCTGCCAGTGGGAACTGACAGCCACACTGGGACCAGGGATTTAGCTCATGTGGTATTATATCTAACTTGGAAGTATAAGGGCCCAAGTTCAATACCTGGTACTGCAGAGAGAGAGAAAGACAGACAAGCAGACAGACAGACAGACACCGACAGAGAGACAGAGAGAGAGAGAGAGAGGAGAGAAAGAGAGAGAGAAAGCATGCCACATGTTGGTCCTTGCAAGAGCATGGAACTGTATCACTAGCTGTTCTCAAGGTGTTTAAGCTCACATGTATTTGTGGACCCTTAAAGCAGAAAGGCAGAATAATCTAGAGTTCTTTAAAAGACATTCTCAGTCCTCAGTTTAGGAGGGATTTTCAACCTGACACACCAAAACTGAACAGTATACTTAGATTTAATTCAAATTCCGCCTTATCTAACTCATTTTTCTGATTAATAAGTAAATCAAATTCATTCCTACTAAATGAAATTATTTTGGTCCTATAATATATTTAGTATCTGATAAGGTCAAATTTAGGATTTTTCCTTCTTACTCAGGTGGCATTACAGAAAGATCATAATGAGGTTATTAACTTATCTTTGAACAAATACTTCCAAGACTTGCATCCAATTTATAAGATCCCTTTCTACTGAAATGTTGAGGCTGGAAAACATAACACAATGCAAAAAACTCAAAATTTTAGCATCAACTAGTTATACTTCATCAATTTCCAGATAAGAAATGTAAGGCCCTCAGAAATTACAAGCCCAGTCCATTGTCTATTAATAAAGTTTTCTTAGTCTTTGTTGGGAGAATTACTTGATTCCTGTACCACCCCTCTTACTAGGAGACTGCAGCCCTGGAAATTAGCCAACATAATTAAAATTGTCAATTCAATTTTTAAAGTGCTAAAAGTGAGACTGAAGTGGTTATTTATCCTAGTCTTCTCATTAAACCAAAATAGCTAAATGATGAATATCTTTGTGAGGTTTTTTTTCCCAATCTGGATTCACATTAAGTATTTCAAATTTCATGCAGTTTTCCCAAAGGATTAAAGAAAAAAATCTTACCCATTATTCAGGATTTCTTCCTAAATTTCACATCCTCTAATCACCTCTAAAAAGCTATTTCTTTTCACAATAGATGACCTGAGTTTTATCTCCAGACATTTCAAGAGTTTATGAAACATGAATTTGACCACAGTCAAAAAAGAATGGGAAATTCAGTTCACAAATTATTTGTAACATTTCCCTCTTCTCCATCTGTAAATATCACTGTTCTTTACTTCCTGCTAGTGTCTGGCATTTGTTCTCTTTCTCATTTTGTCCGCTAAGAAAATGGGGAAGAATTTAAAAGAACGGGCCATGTCTGAGATCCGGCCGGTTCCCACCCTGTGGAGACCCTGTCTCGCCCACGCAAGTGCCACTCTGTAACCTTATTTCCACTGACTTTTTTTTTTCTTTTTTGCTTCTTAGGAAAACTGGGCACTACTAAGTATGTACACCCCCAGCATCTTCAATTTACCCAATCAGGCCTTACTCAGCAGCTCAGAGCCTTAACAACCTTGGCAAAATGACATGGGTCATATTTTCACATGGGTGAACTGTTCTCGAACAATTTCTCCAGTGTGTGAGGCACAAATAGGCTTTTCTTCAACATCAGGCATGCATGTCTTCCCCGCCTCTTGCTTTTTAACAAACATATGTATTGTGGCCTGTGCAAGAAAAGTCCTATTCCCCATTAATGTTTGAGTTTCTCTCCTATTTACCCCTCTCACTACCCTCTTCAGACTTCTTTCTCTTGACATTTTAAAATATCAAAAAAGCGAAAGACCTCTGTCTAATTATTTTTTGTCTGCAAAACTGGCTGAATTCATTTTTCTCTGCACTTTTTCTCATAAGAATTTGGGCGGGAAGGAGTATTCATCAATATAGTCATGTTTACATCTAAAGGTTCATACTCGCTTCCCCTCTCCAAAGGTAGGCACTGTATGAGGCCATTTCATTCCATGAGAGACATCATGGCAGTCACATTCCAGCTAGAACTACTTTAATCTAACAATTGTGGATGCTGGAAGGCCCGAAGGCCACATGCTGTCATGTTTGGTGTCCAGAGTGGGTCTAGTCTCTGCTTCCGAGGTAACAGTTTGTTTCTGTGTCCTCTTTGTGTTCTCACATGGTGGCAGGGAGAAGGGTACAAAGGTAAACCTCTCCCTCATCCTTCTGTGAAAAGGATTCTAACCTCATTTATGAGGGGGAACCATCATTTGTGATCACCTCCTAAGCACCCCGTCTCAGTACTCTCTCCTTGGAAATTCAGTGTCACTGTACTCAAATCTTGAGAAATACATTCTAACTGTAGCAACATCTATACATTGCTGCTCCTTCTACTTTCAGAAGATAAAATGGCATCAGATAATTTCTGTGCCTAATTCAATCCCTAATATGACATTTGACATGGCACATTATGAGGCACATTATGTAGCCAATAAACATTGCTGAATGAACAAATGAAAGGGAGTCTGGCCAGTAGGCATTCCAATTTTTTCCAAGTAATTCTATCTGATTGCTTTTCACAAAGCCAAGTAACTCTAAAACATTCCTTCCTAGACCAAAAACATGTACTTCTTTATAGGAAAATAAATTGTAAAAAAATAACCCCCAAAATCAGCTTATTTACCTCAAAAAGGAATGAAAACTTCTCATGATGTCATACAATGTGTTTCAAAACGTCATCCAGTGGGCACTGACTGCACACTTGACATTATGACTTGGATGCCATTCAGTAGATTTGTCCACCAACTATTTCTCTCATATTGAGGTTCTACCTGATATATTTGTGATAAATAAAAGAAAATCTTAGTCCATAGCATCAATGTCCTGAACAGAAGGAAAAAAACATTTATCACGTACATGAGAAATTATCAATCCCCTGTTCAAAGCTAAATTTTTTATGGAAAGATTAGGAAGATCACACAGGTCCTTCTCAGAAAGAAATGGCATGTGCACTGTTTCACTGATAAGATTAGAAAATCAGTCTGACCAAATTAACTGTTTTCATTAAGAATATGTTGTACCCATCAGTATGTTCTATTTGAATTTTATCTGGGGTTTACTTTCTAAATATGGACATTTCCTTCTGTCTCAAAATAATTCCAAGCTAGGTTTCTCATCATGAATATAATGATCCAAACTGTATGACTCTCTGGGGGCCTGAATATTGGGAGTTGCTTTAATATCACTTGTGAAAAAAAAAAAAAGATCACATTTTATTAGCTCAAAATGAAGAAATGATTTAATGGAACATTCTGTTTTCTCAATACCAGCCCTACCAATGAGACACTTGCTGAATTTTCCAGAAAAAGTGTGAGCGCAACCTAATTCTTTCTCAATGACACAAACAAAATGATTGTTGGAAGGCATGATAATGACTGAATCACTCAAGGAGCCCATGAAGTCACCATATTTTTCAAAACAAAGTGGTACAGGCAGAATGGGAATCACAGCAGAAACTGAAAAGAAACCTTAATGTGTCTTTCCTGAAATATGCAAATCAAGGAAAATTTCAGTACCTGTATTATTTCAGTTGTAAGAATTGATGATATTTTCTTTTGTTAGTAACATGAACCCAAGGCTCAACTCCACGGGTAAATGATCATAGGACTTTAGAAGCTGATGTGATAAAAGCAAGTAATTTCTTATTTCTCTGAACTAGGTACTTCTCAATCAAGATTTACAGAAGGTTGACAATGAATCAGTGAAAGAACACAACACTTATTTTGAAAGAACAATAAAATAACTTACAGAATGGCAACATCCCTGCTCTGCTACTCTCAACGTACCCTCAGCCCACCTTTGGTCAAGTATGAGAAAAACCGCCAGTTGCTTGGAATCACTGTCATCCGATTCTCCAGTACAGCCATGCAGACCATGTGTGTGGCTTCCTACAGTGGGCAAGTGATTTGCCAATTGTCTAGTCTTAGACAAATGACCTCTAAGAAGAACTAACACGAGGACAAGGTCAGCCTGTACTTGGGCCCATCAGCCAGAAGAGCAGAAGGCAGGTAGACACCCAAGGCTAGCCAGGGTAACTCAGAAGCTGCTCTTGAGAAAGTCACTCTGATCTGTCTCCTCATCCATAAAATGATGATCAGACTTTCAAGTTATAAATGCAGAATGGCCTAAATATAGTTACCAGCAAGAGAAATTTATGCGTCCTGCAGATTCATGTCCTCTCAGAACTCATAAATGAGTATATAGTAAGCAAGTTTTGAAAACAGTCTGATTGAACTCTAAAAACAATGATGACTAACCATTTTAGCAAGTCAATAAAAGTTCATACCCTGTCAGGTTCCTGCATATTATATCCATTAATACATAAATTTGGGAATTACATTTCAAGTGTGAGATGTCTTCAATATTTGGCATAGTGGTCAGTCTCCCAGGATGGATTTGGCTTTTGGAAGTGATCAAACACCATTTAGCACAAATGTCTAAGCAGAGTGGGTGATAAAAGTGGGTGGTGTAAATTTAGATAAAAGATGAACTGTGACTGTAAATATATCAAGACTGATTTTTCCCTGCCAGTCACAACCCAAGCCTGAGGGCAATTCCAAGGCTGAGGCTACGGCTGATAGGCTGATCTGACAGAGACAGCTGTCATCTGTCATCCTATTGACCTTGAGGTTAATTCACCTGATCTGGCTGGCTGCATAAGGGTCATCTCCATCCGCCCCCACTACCCCACAGGCATCCCCTTTGAAACTCCTAGGATAATAAAAAAAAAAAAAAAGATGAGCGCCTTTCTTTCATCAAGAATAGCAATTCAGTCTTTTGACAAATGTTTATTGAGCTCCTACATATTAAACAGCATCTAGGATACACCGGAAAATAAAACAGAGCAGGTTCTTATGCTCAGGAGAGAGACATAGAATGAAGTGGTAGGAAATGAAAAAAAACAAAATTTTAAATGCTAGTAAATGTAAAGAAGGAAAAAAGATAAGGAAAGCCACTGTTTTGAATATCAAGGCAGGCTTCTCTCTGAGAGCATAGAATTTTCACTCAATTATGAACATTGGTACATCTGTGAACAGCACAGGCATGGCCCTAATCCATTCTGTAGTTGTATTGTCTATAAGGATTTTATCAGTGATGTACCCTAAATGTTTTGGCTGAAAGAAATATCTGAGCAGTGATAGCTAGGGCCATTCTTAAGACAATCAATTACAAGAATAGAAATGTATTCTGCTGTTAGAATGGAAACGAGACTTAACCTGAGAGTTACACAAAAGAGTTACACTTGTTTCGAGAAGATGACAGTGGCCAGTGTTTAATTTGAGATTTTTTTTTCCTAGGCCTAGACGTTTGCTTCCTGCTCAGGCAAGCTTGAGGAGATGGGATCAAGGGAGTTTTGTGGTCCAGTGAGCAAAGGATGGGAAAATCAGAAAGATTTTGACTTATAATCCCAGTTGAGCTACAAAGTGACCTTTAGGCAAGTCATTCGACCTCCCTGTGCCTCATGCTCCCAGCTGGAAAATTGGATAAGACCAGCAGGATATCACTGAGAACCAGATGTTGCACCGAACCCAAGCTTTCCCAGCTAAATAAATGACCACCAAAGGGCGGGGATCATCTATCTGCCCATGTGAATGACTACTGATGACATCAGGTCACTTTATATTTAGAAGTTATTAATCTCTCCTATATTCATCACAATAATTTAATAAAATATGGAGTTCAAACACCATTGTTATTTCTTGAGCCATTAAAAAGTGTCACTGGCTTGCACTGACTTTGCAATAGCACATTTGTAGGTTAATAATTGTTACAATCCTGGTCTTGCCTCATTACCCCTTCCCATGGCCAGTCACGCCAGCATCAACGACACACAGCTGGAACAACAAAGAGAAGGTCAAAACAGGAGTTTATTTCCCCATTTTTCAAAACAAAATAAACTTGCTGTTTCTATATGAAACAACACAATGATGTTTTGTATCTAGATATCATTAAATATTGAAATAGAGAACAAATATCTTACACCTCATTAGAATGTTTTGTCTATAACAACTATACACAATATTTTGTTTAAAATGACTAATTTAGAACGCGCAAAAATAATTAAACTTGGGATTTTTTCAGTGTGAATTAAAATACTTTCATCTTGCCTCATGTGGGAAAGCATGTCTTTAAATCAAATTATCATTTCCTACTAAAAACTCCTTTCTCCTATGATGGAGTTAATATTTGGATATATCTGAAAAATAACAACTTCTTAATTCTTGAACTTGAACTTAGACCAAGTGGAATGTGAAGGCTAGAAGCACTATCTGCATGGAGAGCTACTCAGGCAGGTGTATGTCGTTTAACAGGCAACAAATTGTATATTATGCAATAGTCTGCTTTCTGATTTAGCTTTTCATTTTCCACTTGGAAATGTTGAATGTCATGTCAGTATGTGTATAAAAATGAATTAAACAATCGAAGACTTTAAGATACATCTTCACATATCAGTATACACCCCAAGAGTCTTCCAAAGGATAGTAGATATAGAATGTGTGTGGAATAAAAGACTGATGAAAACCCATTTAAGTCTTTCCGTCTACTCTAAAAATTAACATGCAATAGCTGCTTTCCTCTGGGAAACTTGGGTAAAAAATGACATTTGCTTGGTTTGGAATGCCAGGGAAAAGAGGTTTTATGCAGTCGCTTTTCATTTAGCCCAGTGAAGAGTCACTCCTGGTGGATAGGAAGGCTATTGTTAGGTCTTGTTTTTACTTAAGTGTTGCTGGTTATTCTTTGACTTTAATTCTGATAAAAGTATTTTCCTATCTAAAGAAAGCTTTTATTTCCTTAAATTCCCTTTGACATTATAGGTGATAGATGAATGGAGGAAGAATATGACAAAGTTGAATGACTTTAGTAAGTTTCTCAACATCACAGGGCACATTCTCACTCATCTATATAAGGCAGAGGGTAATAACACCTATCTTGAAAGGCTGTCTTGATAAGGATCAACAAAATGAACATGTTTTGTCAATTATTCTATGGTTTAGGAATGTAACTTATTGTTCTAGCCTGTTGTTTATCCTCATGAGTTTGCCCTAGAGGGTCACCCACCCAGGAAGCTCTTTTTTTTTTTTTCCTGGTACTAGAGACTAAGCCTATGGCCCTCCCACTGAGCTACTTCCCAGCCCTTCTTTTGATTTTGGTTTTTTTTTTTTTCTTTCAGTTTTTAGTTTTTAGTTTTTTGAAACAAGGTCTCACTTTGTAGTTCAGGCTGGTCCTGAGCTCAGCCTTGAACTCAGCAATCCTCCTGCCTCTGCCTTCCTAGTGCTGGGATTATAGGCATGAGCCACCACACCCAGCACTGTGGTACGTGGTACTGGTTGCTGGTGGGGATGAGTCACCATGCCTGGCACTGTTGTACGTGGTTACCAGTGATCGAACCCAGGACTTTGCGCTTGCAAGGTAGGTGCCAGAACCACTGAGCTAATTCCCTGGCCCTCTTTTGATTTTTTTCTTTTTAAATAGAATCATGCTAAATTGGCAGGGTAGGCTTAAATTGTTGATCTTCCTGCCTCAGCTTCACAGAATGTTAGGATTGTAGGCATGTACAACCGTCCCTGGCTTCCCCCAGTTAGTTCTTTACCTTCCTCTATACACAGCCAAGTAGGTACCTGACTGAATTCTACATGTGTTATCCGTTAGGATGCTCCTCTTTGAGAGCCTCCTAAAAGATCACAGGAACCACCTGAGTGGCTATACCCTGGACACCCACTCACTATGTTCTAACACTCCTCAACCTGTAATTATTAGCATTGTGCTGCTTCAGAAAACAAGGGAAATGAATAATGTGCTTTGTATAATATGGACAAAGTAAAGTTGTGTATATTTTTCTCAAATCCACTTTCAGTGGGGAAGTAACTCTTTGGTTCTTAAGCATGGATAAGTATTTGAAACAAATATCTACCTCCAAAACAAGATTAATAAGGAAGAGAGAAAGGGAGAAAAGAAGGAATATTTTTGGAAAAAGAGAGATCAACCCTGCAAAAATCACAGCCAAGCAGACAAAGTATCTCTTTAGAAGCTTTTGTGTAAACATATAAGTTAATAAAAATCATTTTTAGAAATCAAAGACACTATCATTCACTATTTGTCTATCATGCAGCAGTACTGATGAAAAGAGAAACAATGGTCTTTATATTAAGATAATTTCCAAAGGCCTTTTGAATGGGAAGCTCTAAAAACTGATGTACAGTTTTTATAATCAGAAATTTAATTGAGGCCCAATGGAGAAGTTCGTTCTATTGTATCATACAAGCAGAAATGTTCAACCAATTTTCTTCTCCTGTGTTGAGATGTTATTATTTACCTCTTCACTTTCTCTATTCCTTGGGTCTAAATGCACTGTCATCATAATAGTTATATTTGCAACCCAGGCTTAGAGCTATGGTAACTAATGATAAACACATCACTCGTTGAACAATGAGTTACCAATGAATAATCATTAAAAGCAGTGTTTTGTTTGTTTGGCATCCAAAACCTTCAGAAGTGCACACCACCCACTCCCTCTGCCCTTCACTCCACTGCCATAATGGTGGTGGTAAAAAATAATGTTTCCTAGTTGGCATGTCTACAAAACTGCTGGTATTTAGCTGAGAGCAAAGCAGAGGCACCCATTACAGCCTCTTAGGTTAATAATATGTATTCAGTGCCTTTCAAAATAACAACAGACATTTTATGCAATAGATTATAATAGTCCTAAGAGCCTGCATGGTTTGTTGAGTTAATATGAAGAATGTAAGGAAAACAAAAGCAACTGGTTTTTCTTAGAAAGAATGTTCATTAGCTGATTTATGTCCAGTACATACTTAATTACACATGTAAACTTATGTGGCCAAGTTGATCAGTCATTAACTCAAAGTAAGTATTAAAATAAGTCAGCAAAAGTTCACAAATACAAAGCACCTAGAACTAAAATGCATGGTAGAAAAAGCACAAGATTAGCCTATAAAACTTGGTCAACGTCAATGTCAAAATTTCTAAAACTACTTTATTTGACAAACAAGCTACTAACTAGACAATTGGAATCAGCAGTGGACCTTAGCTGATATAAAATGATACTCAGAACTCAACCTTAAATATTACTTTTGATATATTACTGTACCTTGTATTTCTAAAGCAATTCATTTAACATTTGGATGTTTGCCAAGTTCTCTGAACCTCACCTAGCTCTTAAATTTGGCTTTTAGCCATGACTTATATTCCATAAATTACTTTTTTTGGCTTCTGTTCTCTTGCTGGTAACAACTGCTCATGTGTGCTGACTCATGTTCAGTATTTGGTCTACCATGGGTAATATTATTTTCTTACCTGCTCTAAAGAAATCCAGTTATTCATCATTTTATAAATGTGTACATGCTCTGGAGAACATTGATCTAATTTCCAAAGTCCTTAAGGTAATAAGCTGTTCTTGATTTTCAGATTCATTTCATTCCTGCTATGGTTGGCCAAAAAAAAGACAGAATCTGCTGTTCTGATTACCACACTCTGCCCTCTCAGCCAGTTCTGTGTATTTTTGGTGAAAGAGAACTAAAATACAACACACTTCCCTTGACCTGTATCCTGTCACCACCAAATCTTGTGTTATATGCTTCAGTATATGACACCATTAACTTTCATCCTATCAGATATCACAATGAAAACTGAAGCTCACAGAGCAATTCAGGTCCCAAAGTGGTCTCCAGGCCCAGATATCCAATACCCTCATACCTCCAGCTGAATGATCCAATAGTGCCTCAAACCCAAACATCTGTGCTGCTCCCTCTTAAGCCCAGCAAATTTGTCCAACTTGCTATTTCTTACAAGTCAGTAAATGGCACCTTCAGTTGCTGTTTTACCAGGTGAAATAGGGGAGAGTCACCCAAGCTCATGGGATGACAAGCCCATTGCAAGAGCTGCTGTTCCTGACTGGCTGATGTTCTGCACATCTGGTGAGCCATCTGAGGCCTTGGGAAATATCCATCATTGATGGTCCTCACAGCAAGACAGTTTTTCAGGGTGCCAAAAATTCAGGCTGCTTTGGCCTGACACAACAAATCAAACACAATTCAAGTGTGAACTTCTTCCCCTCCTTGTGAACTGACCAAAGATATCCAGTAGAAGCTCCCTGTGGCATTAAACCGGGCCATGAAAAACCCTGTATTTAAGACTTGACCAAATTGATCATAACCTAAATAGTTCAATTTCTTCAAGTTTTGCTTGATTTTTGGCTATGGAAATTGCCTTTATTCATAACTAGGAAAAGAAAGAAGGGAAGGGGGGAGGCCGACAAGGAGGATCCATGCTTAATAGGAGTATTGTAAAAATTAAATTCTAGACTATTTCTGTTTTGTGCTCAAATATATTTAAATGTTCCCCTATAAAATCAAATAATAATTCCCTTATAGTTTGTCTTGAGTATTAAATGATCATCTCTTTTTATTTCAAGCATTCTCCTAACTCTAAAATTTAAATGATCTTATTATAACAGGGTCAATACTAAGTACTTGCTTAACTAGGCACCTACAGTTTTATTTGCTGTACCACACTTCCAATATATCTGATAATCTATATACAAACCAAGACATTATATAGTCATGCAAAATTGAACTCTGTCTAAATAAAGTCTACTGGTACAAATATTTACAAGTTAAAGAGCTGCTTGATAAAGTATCTTCTATTTAATTAAACTTTCCTTGCAATTGCCACTAGAGAAATAGTTTTCATTTCTTCAGAGACAGGACTTTGGAGTCATCTACAAAGCAGTTTTCTTCTGCTATCCCCACAACACATTATCAGCACATAAAATGACCACTCATCAATTACTGGGGGTCTAAGACACTCTCTTAAGACACTGCCAATAACAGGAAAAACTGTACTGCTGACTTTCATGAACTGAATTCTGGTCAACTCTGAGCTCTTGACTTAAACTCTTTTCAATTAATCAACTGTATGGCTCTTAGTCTACAACAAAGTTTTTCCATGTCTTACTGCTCAGGTATAGGCAGGATGTGAAACAGTGGCTTCAGGGCAGTAGGATTCAAAGTACACTTTTATAACCTCTACATTCTACTGCCCCTAGGTAGGGATCAATGAGCTGGAGAAATATTCAGAGGTTCCATCTTTGAGTTGGCACAACTGTTCTCCCAAACTTAGGCAAGACAATCCAGTTCACCCCAAGCCAAATACTAGCTTTAAGGAATATTCAGAAGGGAAAGTGTCCCATAACAAGAAGGAAGAATTTTCCCAGAAAGAGTGAAAGTGGATCCACAAAAATCTATAAAGTCTTGTGTTGCTTTCAGATTTGGAGCTCATGGCTCTCAACAAATTGTGTGTGCAATTAATATATTATAATTCAACTTCTTTATTTAAAGCAGCACAACAATTGATCCGATGGACTTTTAATTTCTGTGAGATCTTAGGAGAACAAGACCACTCATAAATCTGCAAGTTAAAAATATTTCATCAATAATACGTAAGCATTAATTTGGCAAAATGAAAAATCTGTCATTATCAATAAAAGAAGTGCTCTTTATGGTAATGGACAGTATCAAGTGCTTGAGAAATCTACTGTACTAAGAAATACAATAAATCAATCTTAAATAGCTAGATCATACTTTTATTATTAAATACTTCCCTCTCCTTTATATGATCTAAATTAATGATACATTGATTTTTTTAACCAATTCTAACACATCTGACAAGAGTCAATACCTAAAAATAATTTTTTTTACAGCATAAACAGAGAGTTTCCTCAATGACTATTTGGACTGTCTCCAAGTTGGACTTTTACATTCATCTCTATTGTAAATGACCACAGACAGCCAAGGAGGTTTCATGAGGTTTTTTTTTTCTTTTTTTTTTAACTTTTTCCTTCTAAAAAACCAATAAAATTCTAACTCAAACATACTTTAATCTGTTTTGATTTTTGAGGCATCTTTTTAGTATATATATTTTTAATATATATATTATCATATATATATTTATATTATATATATATATGTATATTTTTTTTCATTGAGGCAAACCATTATTCTATTTTTCTTTTTTGAGACAGGGTCTCCCTTTGTGGTTCAAGCTGGCCCTGAGCTCTGCCTCAAATTCACATCACAGCAATCCTCCTGCCTCTGCCTCCCGAGTGCTGGGATTACAGGCGTGAGCCACCACACCGGGCACTGTGG
Source organism: Petromus typicus (assembly GCA_004026965.1). Classification (NCBI taxonomy): domain Eukaryota; kingdom Metazoa; phylum Chordata; class Mammalia; order Rodentia; family Petromuridae; genus Petromus; species Petromus typicus. The sequence continues at coordinate 36,601 of PVIR01006479.1, forward strand.
TATGTGGTACTGATTGCTGCTGGGTGTGAGTCTCCACGCCAATATCGTATGTGGTTACTGGGGATCAAACCCAGGCCCTTGTGCTTCCAAGCCAGTTGTTGGAACCACTGAGTTAAATCCCCAGCCCCCATGATTCTATTTTTGAGTTATCATTTTCCCAGGAAAAAGTAATGAAAGGAAAAATTGTATAAGAATATTCCCATAATGAATAAAAATTGAGAATACCAGAAAGGTGACCAAAAATAAAAAGGGATTTTAATGGGTTTTTTTTTTTCGTTATTTCCCAATAGTCTATCAATCCCTTCTTCTCCTTGTCTTTGGAGGCATTTTCAATCTTCTATTATATATAGTTTATCAGATTTTCAAAATCAGTGTTTCTGCTTCATAAGTTCAGATCCTGAATCATCTATGTCTTCTACTCCTAGAATATTCATTCAAATGATAACATTCTCATAAAATGTCTCATTGGTAAAAGAAACAGGATTCATTCCATCTTCCTTGTCAACCATAAGCATTTCAGTTTACAAAATGTAAAGTGTTCGCATCCTGTACTGATTTTATGGTGTGGGACTATAGTGTTAGTTACATAATCATGTGTTTGATTTGAGACTAGTTGTAGACTCATTGAGCTGTGATGCTTTAAGATTAGACTAGAGAAATGTCAGCACATATTAATTTATTTAATTTGAAAATTACATATGAGAGACCAAAGCAATTTGCGGGGTTAAATTGTCTCTCTGGGTATCAGATTCATGATCTTCTGGGTTCACAGATCAAGTTCTCTTCTTCCCAAGCACCCTGTGAAAACTGCCAAATGCTGTGGAGCTTACACAATGTGTTACACACAGCAAGCCTGGCTCCTTCAGTGGGTACAAAGAAGGTAATTCAATCTTAAAGTTCTACTGCTGTCATAAGTGCTCATGACATCACCAGGGCCTAGCCGCTGAATTGTAGCTTTGTCCTCCTGCTGCTCACAGGCATCATTAGAGATGGACTGTTAACGTCTAAGAAGTCATTTGAACCCCTCCTTCACAGAAATTTCTGCTTATAAAAATTTTTTGAATTGTCAGGATACTAGGACAAAAATGACTGCTAGTCTTCCGATAAGTCTACCAATGGAAGGAAGGACAACCCTCACTGTTAATTCTCAGAGTTCGCACACAATAGCTCTTTTCATTTCCAAACTGCAGAAGTTCTTACAAGTTAGTGAAGATTTTAAGATCACCTCTCTTTGCCCACTCCTGAAGGCCCAGCTAAGTCTCACTTCCTGGATGAAGACATTAAAGGCAGAAAAGCAAGAACGTGAATTTAGAACTATAGAAATGAAGCTTCAAATGGTGTTTCTATTATCTACTAGCTATATAATAGTGTCTATTTGAAGTGAACAGAACCCCAACTCAAGCTTCTTAGCTTACAACTTCTCTCTAGCTGTAATGATTGACTCAGAAGTGGGAGCGTAGTTGGGTTTGCTCTGACTTAGTGAACCATAAGCCCTTCATATTCAGTTCTACTTTTCCAAGCGATACATCCAGTTCAGAAGTTTGAACCTGTTACAGAGAGATAAGACAAGCCACTGGAATACAATACTGAAACATGAGAAAGATCAAACTCAGAACAACTGAATAGAAGGCTTGATCAAATCATAACGAAAGCTTAACCTACTTCACCTCTTTTTTATTACATGAGCTAATTATTTGTATTATTTGAGGTAGCTGAACTTTCTTTTGCATGTGATCAAAGTATTCAAATTAATTTCACTGTATACATACATAGTCTCTTTCTATCAGAAAAAAAAAATACACCTTTCATGTGTTGATGAAGAAATCAACTGCCATTATACACAGAGAAACATGTCTTAGAAGATTTAGTACCTGGAAAAATTGATGGAAATCAGACATCCATCTCCAACAAATACCAAGACCCCCTCAAAAAAGCCTACTTTCAGCCACTTTTAGATGGGTTTGGAATCTAACCTAATCTCTCCTCTTGTCCCTGCTCTGTCTTGTACTTGATCTGCTACCAGAGTAACCCAGGTTCCCTTTAGTGGGACCACAGATTTCCCCTTCCCTTGCTAACAAAAATAATTTTTATGAAAAATCTGAGCTGATGACACATAGTTTTTGAAATAAAAGCTTGCGATTTTTTTTTTTTTTTTTGAGACAGGGTCTCACTTTGTAGTTCAGGCTGGCCCTGAACTCAGCCCAAAACTCACATCACAGCAATCCTCCTGCCTCTGCCTCCCAAGTGCTGGGATAACAAGCGTGAGCCACCACGCCCGGCACTGTGGTATGTGGTACTGATTGCTGCCAGGCCTGAGTTTCCAGGCCCAGTATTGTATGTGGTTACTGGGGGACTGAACCCAGGCCCTTGTGCTTGTAAGACAGGCACTGGAACCACTGAGCTAAATCCTCGGCCCTAAAAGCTTTTGACTTTTACACACGAAGACACCAAAGCAAATGATGCTGCCTGATTCTAGGCACTGCACACTTAAACTCTTTTCGTGCTTGACATTGTCAGTATTCCACTAGGTTTAGGGTTGATATCAGTGCAGGGAGAGAATGCCTGTATTAACATTTTGCTGTCTGTGTCAGTTAGGCTTTACCACTTTATGACCTACCCAAAAACTACCTTATAAAGTATTTTTGTTTTACTAAATTGTGACTTACAGCCATGATCCTGAATTGTCTCATGATTCTGTGGGCCAGCAATCTGGGCTAAACCTAGCTGGTTGGTTCTGTTGATCTCAGCTGGACTCCTTTGGGTGCCCGTGTCAGCTGCTGCATTGGTTGAGGGCAGCTGATGTAGGATGGCCTCCGCTGGCATGCACCTCCAGCTCTGCCATCTCCCACCCATCAGGAGTCTAGCTAGAGCTAGTTCTCCCAGAGTCACTGGGGCTTCCAAGAGTGGACACAGAAGTGCACAATGTCTCCTGAGGCCTGGTCTGAGGATTAGCACATGTTACTTCTGCCACATGCCATAGAGGGACTCACAGATCTAGAAATAGGTTTGAGGTCTTAATTGGGAAAAACGTAAGTCACATTGCAAAGAAGTATGGCTACAAGGAGGGGAATAATTGTGGCCAACTTTGCAGTTTATCTATCATTATCCTCCTTCTTTTGTATTGCATATTTAGGTTTTTATTTTAATGAAAGTTAAAGCAAAAATATTGAGACCACATGATGCAAGAGTACACATAGACACCATCTGACTTTAGTGACAATTTCCTTGTGGAGATATTTGTAAACTCTAATGGAAAAGGGCACTAAATAGATTGCATTGGTTTGGAAAGGATCAAAAAGAAGTTTGAAAAGAACTACAAATACATAACTTATCAATACACTCAAAGACAAGGCCAAATTGACCAGTTATTAGTTCTAGATATATTTCATAGAGATGATTCAACTTTTAAAATCGAGATATTAAACAAAACAAAGATTTATCCCTAGAGACATTTCAGGATATGCAATGAAGTCTGTGGAAGAATACGCAATGGAAAAGATTGTCTCTAGTGTATGTTTCACTATATAAAAGAGATTTAAAGTTCTATAGGTCAGCAAAAACAGGGTACTTTATTCTAATTTTTGTTAATTTCTTCTACCTAATCTTAAATTCATACTAATTTTCTTCCAAAAACTCTCACATACATTTTTCCTACTTCTTACTAAGGTTTTCAAATATTAAACAACGTTTTTTCACCCCTCCTGACATATATCTTTCTAACTCGTAAATCCTTAAGTCTTCTGTCATGTTGCATATAACAGAAATTACCTTTTACCACTATGTTTCACATATAGTCTACTTTAATACAAGTTCTCTTCAAAACTTGGTGATGGTAACTTTAACTGGCATTTCCATTTACAACAAATCTGCTCAACCAGAAGGTCTATTCATTCATGTGGAAACAGAGCCACAGCCATTGTAAGTGGTTAGGTTAATTGGTCCCAAAACAGTATTTATCTCAGTCATTTCACAATCCTCGCTATACAATAAAATCAATTGCAGTATTTTGAATACTACTGATGCCCACACAAGACAATTAAATCCAAATATCTGAGGTGGGATACTATGTATTTTTAAAGCTCCCCCAATGAACTTGACTACATACCTGTTCCTGAGAATAATGGAGGTAAATATCAACACACATGCCCACCTAATGGGGTAGTTTTTCTCAATATTGAGTATGCAATAGAATCAACTGAAAAGCTTGTTATAGATAGATATCAGATTCAAAATTGAAGTCTGTCTTAATAGGCTGGTTGCATGGGGGGATTACATGATGTTAAAGGTGCTAATTCAGGGACCATACTTTGCAACCATTGTCATAAAGAAATATCATTCATGGATTTTTTCAAAATGCACCATATCATAGTTGCATTTGGCTCTAATACTGCCAGGAAAGCATAACTTCCTATGTTACAAAACTATGAAATTTCAGGAGAGGGAGAGTATGGTTTCTTTCAAATCTAATGATGTTTTAGACCTCCCACCAGCAATTCTGATTAAACTCTTCTGGTCTGGGACAGCTTTGAATATGGCCAAGATTCCTCTCACTGAGTCTAAAGTGCAGCCAGGACTGAGAACTACTTGCCCAGTGGTTTCCAAAGTATGGTCCGAGGATCGGCATCAGGAGCATTGACTGAGAACATGTTAAATATAACTGTTTTTAGATTGCACTATGAACCTACTAAATCCGAAAATCTGGCAGTCCATCTTAAAAAGCCTTCCAGGTGATTCTGGTAAACTCTGAAGTCTGAGAACATCTGTACTAATGTATACAGACAATGCAAGGAAGTAGCTAGCACCAAATGAGATACATAGGCCCCAAATGCCATAGGTGTTCTGAGAAAGTCATGAGTTTCAGTGAATTTACTGGAGCCAGGCCACAGAGAAGAGATAAAATCTGATTGAGTTGGAGAAGACGGACCTCCATTTCTCCTAACCAAAAAAAGTGTGTGATAGAGTGTGCATGGGGTTAGAATTCACAGATGATCCTGGGGTGGTGAGTTGATCATGCAGGAGGCCAGACTTCAGACTGGAAATGTTGCCTTATAGGACTTTTCCAGGTTCCAGGCGAAGGGCACCAATGAACTTCAGGTGCCCAGTTTCCTCCAGAGAGTTGGAAATAATAGGATCATTGGTAGAGAGGTGAATTCTCCTGCCATGGGAAAAAGGAAGAAGGAATTGCCCATTGTGAGAACATGATACTGCCCTCTTTCAAAGACAACAGATAACGCCATGGGCACTATTTCCTTTCCTCATTCAACAAGGCTTATTGAATGGTTCCCATGGCTCGGGGATCATGTTAGTCACTGGGAATATGTCTGTGAACAAAACCTAACCCCTGCCCTGAAGGAACTAGTCTAGTCAGGTAGAAAGAGTCAACAGCATCAAAAAACCCACATTACTTTAAGGTGTTTCATCATATTCAGGTACCACATATTTGCTAGCAGCACCTTTAAAAAATTCAGTTCATATTCTGCTTCCTCGCCCTCCTTCCTCTCCTCTGAGGTTCTCTGAGAAGCAACACACAATGAAGAATTGCTAGTACCAAGAGCTTTCAACCAGCACTGTCCAAAGTCAGTTCTCTGCTAGGCAGGAGATTGAAGGACCTCACTGCCCAGCTAATATAAATGTTTCTGTTTCGTGTCTTTATATCCAGAAAATGACTATTTCTGCAAAGGAAGGACCATGGCCCAAAACAGTCAACTAGCTGTGGCCCCAAAAGGGTAGCTAAACAGTCCCACTACCCGGGCAGAATGCTGAACTAAGAAAATATCACCAGTGGCCTAGACTACATTTCTGAAGGTTCAATTTCAGTAGGCTAGGCTGTTGCATGGGAGAACATAAAGGAAGAAAATACAGTTTGTCAGGCTCAAAGAGTAAGACGTCTTTCAAAACTAGCCATGCAGAACTGCAGAGGCGGCACAGAAGACTGGCTATGGGTACATGCCTGTTAAAGTGCAGTGACCCTGCCCCATCAGAGCAAGTGTTCCCATCAATATCTTGGGTATGAAAAAAATCACCTTTGCTCTCCTCTTCCCTTAGAAAGAGGTAATGAGGGGATAAAAGGAGCCAGATCTCACACAAAGAAGGGGGGCAGTGACCCCCTTGATATTTTAAACTACTTAGCCCATGATATAAATCTGTGTCAATCCATGCATGTTATTAACCCCTCCTCATTATCAAGAACTACCAAACATCTTCTTTGTTTAGTAAGTAGATTGTTTACTTGATTGCATCTAGTTTCGTGGTTTCAGTTGCTACTTTTATATTGCTGATTTTTAAATGTCCATTTCTAGCCCATGCTTATACCCTGAGCTCCACTCTTACATAACAAATTGCCTCTTCGATACTTCAGTTGGGAATGTAATGGTCACCTTAAATTCAGCATGTCTGTGTATGAGCTCAGAATTCCTCACTCTGGAGCCTGCTCCTTGGTAAATACCAGTTCAGATCACCCAGACACTCCAGTGGCTTCCCACAACACCTACCTTAGACTACCCCGAGGCTCTATATGAACTACATCCATGACCTTGCTCTCTACCATCTTCTCCTTCCTCAGTCCAGCTTAGCTCCACAGCACCTTATCGTTACTGGAATGGGTCAACACTTCCATCTTGGATCAGTGGCTTTTGCCTTTCCCGCTTCTCATTGCATAACCTCAAGGATTTATCTTTCATCATATTAGGTCTTGACCAACATACTATCTTAGGAAAAAGTTTTTCCAGTCATGCTATCCCCAACATCTCTTCCTCAATCTTTAATCCTAACACTGATTCAGATTTGTAAAATTATATTCACCAGCATATGACGGATTATATTTTTTACTTATTTATGGAGTATTTCACCCACTCAAAATATAGACACTATGACAAGAAGACTTCTACTGTGTTCATGTACCTCCAAGTGCTTAAACAGTAGCTGGCACATGTGGTGGTACAGTCTCAATAAATACTTCCTAATGGCTCAGGAGAGTGGTTGGTCCACTCATGTTTTTACCGTTAGGCACACATGACAATTGAAAAGCTCACCAACTGAGGCTCAGGACATTGGCAAACTTTAAACTTAGGCTACCACTTACTTCATTCTTAACTACTCAATCGCCTCTTCCTGCCTGTCACTTGAGAAGTCTAAAAATTGTACCCACATTTGTAGCCCCAACCCCCCCCAAAGAGACAGACATGTGGCCTGGGAAATGACCGCCCTGCTGCTTCCAGATGTGAGCTTTAGACTCTTCCACATGTGTGAGACAGTGTAAATGAAAAGAATATTAGATTATCTGGGACATTTTTATGGTCAGTGGGAAAAGCATAACACTATAGTTAAATCTGGAACTGCCAGGGGAATACAGGTTGAGTAATCATCATAATTCTAAAGAATAAATGTTTATTTCTACTTAAAGCAAATTGAATAAACTTTTAAAACAATACTATTAAAGACAGCTAATAAATTTGAGAAATCATAGATTTAAATAAGACTTAGGAATAATGGTTTACTGAAGGATAAAATTTTGGTCTATATGGCTGCTTATTTAGGGTTCATTTTTTACTTTCTGTTGGAAAAGTTAAGGTTTTTTCTCATCAGTCCAAACAAAATACTCCAGAATTTCAGAACATCTACAATGTATTCAATTCTAATTTGACCATCTGAGTTTCTATTTAAATTGGAAAATCATTTGCATACTAATTAAAATAAGCATCTAAATTCATGGGTTACACACAAGAATGATCCTCTTTGGGAAATAATAAAAATAGTAAATTCAAAGCATTTATTTTTGCAAAATTATCTTAGTGCACAATGCATCTGCTGCACAGTACATCTCCCAGCTCTTTTAAAACCACTCCCTTCAAGTACTTCGGTGCTATGCTCAGGCTCCCATGCGTAAGAATGAACACCAGTGACACTAATCTCTACAGGAAAGGAAAAAGTAATCCTAAGGCCTTCATTAGGTCTCCTTCTCTTTAGCCTGTCAAATCCAATCATTTCTCACCTTCATTGGTGCTTGTCAGAATGGTATGTTTGATTTTCAACAAATACACTTAAATTTTTCCCTTGACTATTTATTAACAAGGATCATGGCCATTGTTATCCACTATTATCCCAATCAAATAATAAAACCTGTTCTATAGTAAACCATGCATGTTCTACTGCTTTCTGTCTGACATACAGACACTTCACTTTCCCCCTTGAATGTATTTTAGCAGACAAGAAAAATCTCAAGTCTTGAGTCTTAAGGTTCCTTAAGTCTTTTCTCCATGATTCTTTACTATCAACTCCAAAACCTAAACAAGTACTTTTATGGGTATATTTTTTTTTTTTTGAGTGCTGGGGAATCTTTTTTTTTTTTTTTTTTTTTTTTGAGGGCTGAGGATGCCCTTGGGAGGAAGAACAATACTTTTCTGTAAAGCGGTCCAGACCAGTGACAATGCTGCACTCTTTTTGCATGAATGCCAATAGATATTTGGATTGAAGGGATGCCTGATAATGACTCAGAAAGTAAATTATTTTTTCAGTACATTATTTCAAAAAGTATTGGAATCTTTGAATTTATAGAGTGTAAGAACATCACAAAACTCTCTAAGATATGACCAGAAATCTAAGAGAACAAATATCATATGTTTTCTAGTCACTAGCAAACTGAGCAGTATTTATTAAGCATCTATTGTAAACATGGAAAAAGAGTAATGAATGCTGGAAGGCACAAAGAACTGTAAAACATAAATCTACTGCTCTGGCTGGCAAAAACAAAGGTGTCATTTCAGAGGTATTTTGAGTGAAAGAGAAAAAACCCTTCCCCAAGTTGCCTTCCTTATCCCAGCAGCAGATTCAAAAGTGCCAGCTACTCAGCAGTTCCTCCAACTTGGATCTTCTCTAGCTGTTATTTAAAATTGAACTGTCTATGTGTAGAAGAGAAGATGGAGTTCAATGAGTCTAATGTCCTTGTCAATCCCAGATGTGTAGTGACTTACTGAGAGAGCTATCTATGAAGGTCTGGAGTCCTTGAAAGCTGCATGAGGCCACCTCCTTCTCATCCTTCTAGAGCCAAACGAGAACCACGAGGATGGCAATTGAACACGCCCACATGCAGCTGCCTTTCAATCTACTTATTCCCCCTTCCAACAGCTCCAACTAAAACTGAACCCTGGAGCCTACACACACCTTCATCACCCTCAATTCTGCTACTTCTTTGGTTTTCCTCCTTTCTTTTGTCTCCCTTTCTCTCTCCCTCCATTCCCTCCTTCCTTCTTCATTTTTCCTTTCTTTCTTCCTCCTTTTGTCTTTCACTCCCTCCTTCTTTCTTTCTTCCTTTCCTTCTTCCTTGCCTTGCTTTCCTCCCCTTCCTGTTAACATATTTTGGAGACAAACAGGACAGAGGCTGCTTCAAATAACACCCTCTCTCTAGGCACTATCTAGAGACAAACTATATTTTTCAATGATTATAAAACATAGCTCTCTGTTAGCTCCTTTAAATCAGATTTTCATGAACTTTTAATGTTCTCTCTTATCTGCAGAACAACCCTGCTTTTTCCCAGTTCAGGCAAGCTTATTGAGGTCACCCAACTTCAAAGTGCCTCTCTGTGGCTCAAATGGTGAAGTTCTCCTGTGTGAGTGTCTTGAGGATGCCCTTGGGAGGAGGAATAATACTTTTTCTGTAAAGCGATCCAGACCAGTGACAATGCTGCACTCTTTTTGTCATGAATGCCAATAGTTATTTGGCATTGAAGGGAGGCCTGATAATGTCTCAGAAAGACATCAGTGTTCTCTGAAATGCTTCTCAGGTATCCTGTTGTAAGATCTAAAGGGTCTCAGACTGAATGCACCTGCTCAGTTTGGCCTAGGTGATGCCAGAAATGCTAATGAATTTTACACATCTCCTAGTTAGCAGTGGAAATGTTCAGTTTCCAACGCACCCAAACACAAGTCAGTTACAGGCATGCCTATCTGTTCCACACCAACTGTCCCTTCCTTTCCCTTTGTCTAGATAAGGCACAGTATACAACTTTCTGCCATTTTCTGCCTACTACACTAATATTCATTTGTGCTTGAACATAAATCAATTCATGTGCAACCATTCTGAGCAGAAGATGTGAGCAGTGACTTCATTCCTTTGCATGTAGCCAATCTGAATCTTCAATGTGATTCAAGAAACAGCTTCTCTGATGCTGGACCAGTCTACACTATACAGCATAAAAAGGAAAGGAGGAGAAGCTAATGGAAATGAATTAAATCTTCACAGGGACCATGAGAAGAGCCTGAGAGGAGAGAGGAGAGTCACCTGTATGGTCTGCTGGAACACGGCTGTGACTGTGCCAGCCACTGTGCCCACAAAGATCTTCCACAGACCTTCTTAAAGTTATAACAAACAGAACCTTTTCATTTCTCAAAAATGCATTGTTTGGCTGAAAGCCCAAAATACTTCCTTCTATTCACATACTCAAACCTATACATGTAGTCAGCATTGTCCACCTGTTTTCTCATGGTTACCACCAACCTTGGGAAAGGTCTGATCTAGGGATCAAGTACATCTAAACCCCAGGTCCACCTCTTACCAGCTGTGTGACCTTGAGGGAGATATTTGGCTTCTCTATGTTTTATTTCCTCCTCTATAAAATGGTAATAATAAGACCAGTGCCTATTTCATCCATGGTTTGAATGCCAAATGTGATGAACTGGGTCAAGCACTCAGCATGAGGCTGGTATTGATAAATTTTCAATAATTTTTAAAAACTATGAATATTCCCAGGGAAGGACATAAACAGGTAAAGCACAAAAGAGAGAGATCATTTTAAGGACTATGAATACACAGAGCTGCTTGCGTTGATCCAGAGTACATGGGTCTGTTTCTTCTGCAGGCTGAACATGACCATGTAGGAGGCTCCGTCTGAGGTAGGGGACGCCCACAAAGGCTTGAGGACAGCTTATGTTTGCACTGGCAGACTAACTAGCCACAACCTCTGGAAAGTCATGACACCACTTGGCAAAACAGATGCTGTCTGCTTTATGGAAAACATATTAGGAGTATAAAAAAATCAAATGCATTTTGTTTCCCTAGTATGAACTTGTGATTTCATTGGCCAGGACACTGTCAGAGGGAAAGATGACCATAAGTGAGCACTAACTTAACAAAATAGTGCCCATGAAATAAGAGCTTCAGTGAGTGGCCATTTCTGAACAATAAAACATTCCTAATTGAAACAAAGCAGACACTTCCCAAATGATCCTAGGTCCTGGCAAGACACACTTCCCACAGTTTGGGACAAGAAATGTTATCCAGAGTCACCCACACACTGAGGAGATGCCGTGAGTCTCAGTCTGTTTTGTGGCTAAGCGAGATGGGTCAACAAGAGTGGAAATTCTCAAATAAGCCAATGTGAGAGGCAAACACAAATACAAGGTTTATAAGAAGTCATGGGAAGCCTGACAGGTCACTGGGATTTCTGCAAGTTTGCGGTGCTGGACTGTGAGGCCGTGACCTTCTGAACTGGCAAAGGAAGCAGAGTGCCAGAAAGGAGGGGCTTTCTTCACCCCAATGACAGAGCCCATGGTGGAGTGTCACAGTCCAAGAAATGCTCTCTTGAAAGTGCTGAAGGAAATAATACATGTGGCTTAACTGGATGGAATTTATCACTGACTTAGAAATCAATGCCTCAAGTAGCCAAGGAGACAACAGTTTCAAGAGCTAAATACGGCAACCAAATAGGAAAGAGCAAGAGGCTGAGACTCAGAGGTGGAGGTTAGGTTTCCCACGTGTTTACAGGGAAGAATCATCACAGATGCACTGGCAGGTCCATATTTTTACAGCATTAAGCTGGCCCCTCACAGCCACGATGGAAGAGCACAAGAAAAAGAGCATTTGCACAGTTAATCACTTTACCACAGGAAGCCACACCTCAGGGAGCCAGGGAAGCTGACAAGTCACTGCAAGTGAGATTCAAGTTCATCATGACTCACAAGCATGAGTATATACACACACATACACAGAGGCACGCAAACACGCACACATGATTATAAAAAAAAATAATAATAACCGTGTCCTTGAAGGACAGAAAATTAAACAGAGAAAGTGACAGTTATCCATGGAAGTAGGAAAAGCATACAGAAATTTAGGCTTGAATTTCAGATGATATAGCATTAAGAGTCAGCAAGGGGTACTATTTTGTAACCCACTGTCAATTGAACCCACCCGTCTACATCAAAGCTTCAGGATAGACATTCTCCATCTTTCACTGTTGTCATTTCTTAAGGTAGATTTGTGATGTGCTCTATTTCTCTGTTGCCTACAGACATTGTCATACCACTCTGCCATCTCTACCTTCTCGGCTCCTGCTTTCACCTCCATTACCACCACCACCTACCTCCATCTTCACCATCATTACTTCCATCTCACCACTTCCACTGTCTTTTCCACCTCTCTACCGCCACCACTACATGCATTACATTGCTATCTCTGTAATTACCAACAGGAGCTCTAATGCCTCCTCCACTATGACTTCCATTAACATTTCCACTGTGACCTCTGTCAGATCACACCACCACCACTACTCCTCACCTCCACGTCTTCTCCATCTTCACCAACACCACCCCTATCACTACCATCTTATCACCTTTTCCATATCCATATTTTTCCTGTATTAACCTCTTCCAAGTTGACTTTTGTACTAATGTATTAAATTATAATCAGCTCATCATGAAACGAAAAGGACTGAGCCTTGGTGTTGAAGGTGACAAACAGACTGCATATTTTTGGATACTGGTTAGACAATTACCAGTTTGACAAAACTGTATAAAATACAGCTTGCCAGGGGATATGAGAGAGCATGCTGTCTCTGCAGTGTATGTTTCCAGGCATATAAGTTTTTACAAATACAGTGTAAATACAGTTCTTAAACTTAATTTGTCTAATGATTATTGTTGTGATCTAAATAAATCAGTGACGTCAAAAAGAACAAGTTGAATAAATATGAAGAGATTAAGGTAGTGATGGAGATGTTTTTTAAATATGATTTTCATGCCAAGACTTGAATAGTGTGGCAAACAATAGGATTAATAAAACTATTTTTTAGAAAGATTGGGCAATTCTAAAGAAATAAAAATAGGTAGAATATCACATGAAGGGATGCTGAACCAATTTTGTTTTTCTTTAAGGTATTCGTTTTTATTTCTTCATCATTATCAGTTATCAAATGAAATATCAGTCTTGTTTAGTACTTCAGTTGGATTTACATCTCCAGCTATCCAAAATCTATAGGCAATAATTACATGTGGCAGTATAAGCAACTGAGACATTGACGATTTTTGTTACATAGTAGTACTACAGAAGAATCAAATAAACTATTTCTGTAAACTTGTAACAGGTGCTTAACTCTGCATGCAAGGAAAAAAATGAAATTTTATTTTGAAATGTAGACACTAAATGACTGAGAATGGAATCTCACTTCCACTGTGTATTCATGTGCTACTCAAACATTTGCATTTTTCCTTCATTTCTTCCTTGTATAGAATTTTCTGTTCAATTTTCATGCATTTGTAATTGTAAATAACACTAGGGATTATACACATCTTGTGCCCCTGCAAAGAATTTATTGAGACCATGGATTCTTTCATGCTTTTTCAAAGAACAGCAAACAGCACTTCAGAAATCATTTTCAAACAAACCCTTATCTGTGAAGACAGCTGAAAAGGAGAGGAAAGGAAAGGCTTTTATTAATATTCTTCCTATAAAATTCTACAACTTTCTCTTCCTTTTTTTATGACCTTTGTCTGTGGCATTTACACTGAGAACACAAAAATAGTGGCTCTCCTATATTCCATGGAGAGCTAACAAGTATCTCCATTTACAGTTGGAAAAACACTGACCAAGATTACTGCACGGAAGATGTATTGAGATATATAATACACTCACTAATTTTTAATCTCTTCACTGCTTAAGCTAATTTCCTCCAAATTGTAATACTGGAAAATATTATTTAATAAAAACATCTTATTTGATAGAAACTTACAGATGCATATCTTTTAAAGAGTAGCAATTATTTCTCCATGACTAACTATAAAAGGAGCCAATTGTAGTCAGCATATGAGATATGATGATTTGTCTCCTTTGACTTATAAGAACATACTATAGATCTTCCTACACAGCCCCTCTTGGGCTTCTCCCTTACTTCCTTCCAGGATACATTGTTTTGTATTAGACACACCTGCAAAGGAAAGAAAGATGGAGCAAATCCCAGAGAGGGTGGTCATCCAAACAAATGTCCCCTCAGATTCTTCCAGGTTGACCCACCCAAAAAGTTTCCATTTGTTCTTTTGACCTTGGGAATCTGCATGTAATAATTTTTATTTAAGGAGTGGGAGTTACATTTAAAACAATATGAGAAAATTCCCAAAGCAACAAAACTAAAATCGTTCTTTGCCTTGGCCTGCCACAATTACTGCATTGCTATGACATATGACATCATAGTTAGCCCTAAGACTCGGGGGTGTTTCTAATGAGCTGGACTTGGAAGGGTCCCAATGGAATGTAGCAAACCAAAAGACCCAGTGTTCATTCAAATTCCAACAAGATATCAAGCAGGAAAGCAAAGGGCTCTTCAAGATCCAGAGGTCAACCTGTTTAGCAGTGTATCAAAAGATGGCTACAAAGCAAGGGATAGGAAACCTCAGAACACAGGGACACGTACCTCTTGCCTACCTTTACTGAGCCCTTACTTCTAACCTATCAACAACGGTACTGGATATATTTTCAAAATATTCTGACTGCTTGATGTGTTATCACATGAGCTCCTTGACATAGAACTGGTCAGAGAAGAAAATATAACAAAGTTTCTCATGTATTTGTTACTTTTATAAAAAATATTTTTTGAATGTAAAAGTATAAGGAATAAATTAAAATAAAGAAATTATTGAGGGGCATATAAATAAGGACCCTTTCTATTCCATGGCACAACAGAACATCAAAGGGACAGCCATCTTTCCGAGGACTTATGTGAGATATTCACCATGCTCTCCCTTTACCTAGTTCATCCCAACATAGCCCATGACTCCTCCAGCATTAAATACCAGCAGTCATGGAACTATCAGAGGCCTCTTCCATAAACCAAAAGTCATAGAAATAGACATACTTATTTCTATCCTATCATTGATCCTTAATGTCCACCTTGCCCAATGCATTTAGCTCCTTCTCTTAGAAATCTCCAAAGAAAAATGAATAATCCAGTGTCCAAAACTAGTCATGTTTCAGGACAAACTTAGCAAAAACTCTTTCATGAGAAGATTGGAGCAAGTAGACTGCACTTTACACTTGGGCTTACCAAGATGTTCTATAAAAATATTTTTAGAGAGAAAGCCCAAGATGAGACCATATTTATAGTGACACCATTTAGTACAGCTATATAAAAATGATAGACATTGTTGAGTGCAATCATGGCGTGTATATGTAATGTACCAATAAAGATTTCAATTTTAAAAATAAAATAAAATAAAAGTTTAAAAAGAACATAAAAATGATAGAACAAATTTAAAATGATATAACTGAAATGTACAAGATTTTAATAAAAGAACAAATAGTTTTGACATATGGATCTTGATAAAGCCCTTTATAACCAATAAGCATAGGATACAACTTATCTTAATTTTTGTTATGGAAATGTCTAGAGATGGACAAAATATAAAGGACAATGCAAGAAACCCTCCATGTGCCTCTGAGGAGCTTCAACAGATATTAATATAATATCCCCTAATTGTCTCTATTTCCCACCAGTCACTCCAGCTACCCTCTCTGCTTCTCCTCCTCCTTTTAAGAGATTAGAAGTAATGCTACACTCACTTTTTTTTAATCTTTATTGGTACATTAAACACACACATCATGATTGCACTCCATAATGGGGATTTGTACCAGTATAAGACACAACTTAATTCTCATTTTTTCCCAAAGACCTACTCACCCTACCACCCCCCCATATACATAAAATTTGTTTCCTTACTTTTTTGTTACAATCTCAACATTTTCCCCTTTCACCCTATTTTACATTGAGCATTTTCTATTTCACAATATATAACATAAAATGCTAGGACTCATTTACATCTTTATTTTCTCATACCAGAGAAAAGATGCGATATGTACCTATCTGTGCCCTATTAATTTCACTTATGAGGATACACTCACTTTTTACACCTGTGTCTAGATTGCAAAATATGGCCCTAAATCTTCACACACCTACACACACTATTGCTCTTCTGTGGGACTTTCCAGTTCCTTCCTAGCACATTCAGCATGACCTACTGAACTTCTCAACTATTAGCATAGACAGGCAACTTATATTAGCTTATGTCATCTTCTTAAAAGTACAAGAGAGTTGAAATACTCCTTCTGCTTGATGTCTGTGTCTACCATCCAAAGAAGAAAATTCATGAAATATTCCATTAGAAATCTAAAGTCCCAGTCATCCTAGAAAAGCAAAACCATCATCCAATCAGCTCCTGGATCATCAAAGAGTCATCCAAATTTGGGAGAACTTTCTAGTCAACCACCCTTGGACTGTGAACAATAGGTGTTTATTGTTATGGGAAACAGAATTTATAGCTGTTTCACAACATACATGCCGATGAAACATCTTCAATGGTTATTAATATTATATCACCTTAATTTTCTCTGTTTCATACAAGTCATTCCTTCTACCTTCCAAATTTTTATCTCCCTTTTAACATTTTAGAAGAATTTATAATATGATAGTTGACACAGAACTTTTGGACTAAATATATACACTACTCATTTTTAATCAAAATAAAAAGAAATCACACATACAAAAATACCTCTATAAACACACATTAAAAATTAAACTGAAGATAGACAGATAATATTTAATCAGCCAGAATAAGAACAGGTAATGGCATAGTGGCATTAAAGTGCTTATTCTTTGCTTTTTCCCCTTTTGATTCAGTAGCTTGCCTTGTCCAATGACTCACTCTGCTGCGATTGTGGCACTCATTGTCTTTTTCTAAGATAATCTTTAGAAATATTTAGAGTGCAAATTTAGTATTCCTCAAGATTCTTAGGTTTTCTTTGTCTGTATCTTATTTCTCCATCAATTTTGAAAGATCATTTTGCAGGCTACATCATTCTAGCTTGGAGGTTGTTTTCTTTGAGGGCTTAGAAAACTTACTCCAGGCTCTTCTTTATTGGAGTGTTTGTATTGAAAAGTCTGCTGTAATTCTAATGGGCTTTCCTTTGTATGTGATTTTTTTCCTTTTCTCTGTTTTCAATATTTCATTTTTTAATTGAAATCTTTATTGGTACATTACATGTACACATCATGATTGCACTCAACAATAAAAATTTGTACTAGCATATGACACAACTTATATTTCATTTTTTTTGTTGAATTTCTGGAATCTTGACTATTATGTGCCTAGGTGTAGATGTATTTAGATCATGGCCATCTGGAGTCCTCTATGTCTTACTTATTTGTTTATCAAATACTTTTTCCTTCCCTGTGAAGTTTTCTGCCATTAATCTGTGAACAGTTTGTTGCTTTAATCTTTGGCACTTTCTCCTCTTTCCTCACTGACTCCAATCGGTCTTATGCTATTCTTCTTTGCATCACCTAGGAGCTTCTGGGTTGATTTCTCATGGTCCCTTGCCATTTTCCATTAACTATTCCTTTAATGTTCATTGGCTGCAGTCCTACTTTCTGTGTCTGATATTTGGCCTTGGTAGTCATTTATCCTATTTTGTAAGCCCTCATTGGAATTTTTCATCTCCTGGAAATCTGTTTGAAGTTGTCTAACAGATTCCATTACTTTTGCAACCTGAGATTGCATAGTGTTCCTGATCTCTTCTTTAGTGTTATTAAAAATAATCTTTCACTGTGGACAGCATCTCTGTTTTTTTCTGAGGAATCATTTCTGATTTCCATTTTCCTAGATCCTCTTTCATTACAGGTTCAGAGTCCTGGTAACTGAGCTTCAGTTTGCTTTATTTCCCTTTTCCTTGGATTTCCCTGTGGTGATGATCTTTGTATCTGAGCTTTTGAATTTTTTCTCATTTCTTTATATATATATATATATTTGATCAGGTTTTTGTTTTAATTCCTGGCCTACTGGCTGGACAATGTTTACTGCAAGCCTTTTTCTTCCTAATACATACATAGAACAATTACATCACCTGAAATAATGCAATCAGTATCAAACACAGTACAGGAAATGACAAACTGGTAATCACTATTCTGATACCTTTAACCTCATGAGTTAGATTTATGACCGTATGCCAAAGTTTAGAACTAACCACAATTATGTTTACAACATACAAGTCCTTCAATAAAGCTGCAACACCCTTTGGGAATAAAGGGTTATGATTTTCTTAAGTATTTTCTGCAATGCTGACTTTGTGGTCATGAATTTCTCTAGTTTATTTTTATAATGGAAAGTCTTTATATCTCCATCAATTCTGAAAAATAATTATCCAGTTTATAGTCAGACAATTCTGTTTTTAGGCTGGAAAAATTCATTCTGAGCTCTCTTGGCCTTTAAAGTTTTATGTGTACAAATCTATTATTTTGATGGGGTTTCTCTTATAGGTAATTTGGTACTTTTATCTTACAGTTTTCAGTGTTATCTCTTTTTTCTGAGTATTTTTGTTATGATATATCACAGAAAAGTTCTTTTTTGGGTATGTATATTTGGTGTTATAATACTTCCATTATCAGGGTATCTAATCCTCTAGATCTAGAAAATTTACTGTAATAATGTTGGAGATAAATTTTTATAGTGTTAATCTCTGCCACTACCTTTCCCCAAGGCCAGTGGTCCTGCAGTTTATTCTGTAATATTCATGGAGGAATTATTGAATCATTATCTTATTTTTTTAATTTTTCATTAATATTGAATAAATGTACTATATGAACCTTATCCTCAAGCCCTTGTATTCTTATCTTCTGACTATTCTTGCCTACCACTGGCAATTCCAATTGAATTTTTTATTTTCAAGATTCTTCCTTGCTTTCTTTACTGCAATTATTTATGGATATGGTCTTGTATATCCTATAAATATCTTACTTAATTTTTCTATTTATATGCATCTTGCTAATCATTTTAGTAATTGTCTATTCAGCTGCTTATTTGCCTTTTCTTTGATCTCTTCAATAATTTTAAGTATTAGTTTTTTGAGCTTTGTTGATTATTTCATTTCCTTCAATGTATTTGAGATCAGTTTTTGGAGAGTTATAACTTTTTCTAGGCATCTTGTTGCCTTTCTTTCTCATGACTCCTGTATTTTTTGTTGAAATCTTTAAATCAGTTGATACAGAAAATGGTGCCATTATAATGGAGATTTCTTTAGTAAGTAAATTTGTCTCTCTGATGTGCCCTCACTTTGGATATGATTCCTTCAAGTATTATTTATTCAGTCATTTTTGAAGTACTAGGATCAGTTCCTAACACTGCATTATGAAGAGAAAAAACTTATAGTAATCATGATATCTGAAGAATCAATCATATATCAACTCATACTTTAAAACTTCTTTAAAATTTTTTCAATTATTTTAATAACCCAGGAAGATAAACACACTATAATAATAAAGAGTAGGCTGGAAACTAGGAAAGAAAGAAAGAAAAATAAATAAAAGGAAATGAAAGAAAAATAAATTTTTGTGATTTTTATTTTAATTTCCAGAAAAGAGGGTGAAGAGAGAGGAGGTTTTTGGGCTTTTTGTATGGTGGTAGAAATAAAGAAAAATAAAAAGGAAACTATAAGTGAGAAATGTGAAAGGTTTTATAGAGACTGAATCTAATTAGAGAGCTAGCAGAAGTCATGTTAGAAGACCCACGAAACAGCCTCTAATGAGGAAGAGTCTGACAGCTCAGTGTCAGACACTATAAAAACAAAAGTAAAAATAACACATACCCCATTGTGTATACATTCGGAAAGAAAAAGGGATAAATAAATTTTAGTAGTAGCATTTATGTAAGAAAAAAGAAGGCCCGGGGAGATTTGAGAAGGTGTGCAAAAGGAAGCAGAAAAGAGGAAGTTAGAAGAAAGTTAAGTGAAGAGAGAGGAAAGATATCAGGAAGTTCTATTCTATTAATGACTTAAGACAAACACTAATTTAATTTACCATATCCTACAAAACAAACCTTGATCTTAGAGATCTAATGTGGCATTATAAGAAACCATAGAAGTTTCAGTTAGAAGCATTTATAACCTTTATAAGCATTTATAGCCTTTATAACCTTTATAAGCATTTATAACCTTTATAACCTTTATAATCATATGCTCACTACCTTAGTTTTTTTCAAAAAAATACGAAGATATTTTAAAAAGAATCAGACCCCAGTGTAATATTTCTCCTTGCAAATACTCCAGTGTAGTATTTGCATGGGAGTTGAAATTAGGCTGGAATACTCCATTACCTCAGTTCAAATGGGAGAGGTTTTGTAGAACATACTACAGTGGAGGTACTGACTTCTACTCCTCTATGATTGTGGTTAGGAACTTGGGTAGCTTGGCCAGTGGTGGAATTGATTTCCAACCCTTGTACCTGGGAGTAAGGAGGTTAAAGAATCCTGATAGTTCTTGGAATCAAGCTTCACACTGTCAGAGGATGAGCCTAAGATTGGTGAAAGGTATAAGATTCGGTCTGTAGTCTTGAAGACATGGCTGGCCAGTGTTTGTGCTCATGTCTTCAACCATTGTAGGAGCCACCCAGACTCACTCCCTTCCCCCATAGCTGCAAACCTCTCATGGCTATACTTACTGTCTACTGTTATGTTCAAACTACTTCTGTTTTCACTCTGTCCATTACTTTGTGCCTCTGTTGGGGGTTCTTTCAGCCCCTAGTCTGTTCTCTCACTAATAGGGGGGAATGTCTCTGCTGCTTTGGCGATTTTAAGTGACATTTTCTAGGGCTCACTCTTAATTGTTAGGGCTGATTTCCAGCTAGACCCTATCACACAGGATTATTACTATTTGGGATTATAGAAAAAAATGGAGGTTTCCTGTGTTTAGGTAGAGAGAATTACTCAATATGGTTTTCCACTCCAATCTTTCACTATTTTTTTATAGCTGAATAATATTCTATTAATTAAATATACCACATCATTTATCACTTGATAGTTGAGTGCTTTGTACCTTTTGAGTACTATGAGTAACGCTGTTGTAAATATTTATATAAGATATTTATGTGAGTATATGTTTCCAATTTTCTTGTGCAGAATTTAAGTCATACTGTACATTTATGTTTAACTTCTCAAGCAGCTGCCGAACTGTTTTCCAAAGTGGTGATATCATTTTACATTCCCACCAGAAATGGATACAGATTTCAATTTCTTCATTAGATAATATTTATTTTCTATCATTTCAGTTACAGTTATTTTGATAGAGCTATAATACTGAAGATAGGCTTTTGCTTAGCCCTTGTCTTGCACCCATGTTTTTTTCACAAAATGTTTTGTTCTAGAAATGTAACAGTTTGTGATGCTGGACAGCACTCTTACCCAATCTATCAAAATATTTTGTGACTGTTTGAACTATATGACCTTTCAGAAATGTTCTATTAGCTCTCCTCCTTCTGGGAACGTACTGTTAAGTTCTGTTTCTTACAGGAATATTCTGTAACTCCGTCCTTCCGCTTCAATGAGCATATTCTCCTGCCCTGTAGTTCTCCATGTAAGAATGCTCATATTTCTAGCGAAGTACTCAGACTTCAGAGTATGAAGTCCTTTGAGCCTGATGGCATAATAAAAGGTTTTTTCCCACCTCTTTGAGTGACCTTCAGATTCTCAAGTCTTCAAATTGCAGTAGCTGTGACAATGAGCTGCAACACTTGGTAGTGTCTCAGAACTGTAGCACTTAACTGTAATACTGAGATGTAACACTTGGTTATAACATTGAGCTGCTCCACTTTGCCACAATTCTATTGTGGATGCATTGTAGTTTTCTCCTTAGTAACCAATAATATTGGGCACCTTTTCATTTGCCTATGATCAATAATGTATTATCTTCAGAGAAACGTCTACCTAAGTCTCTTGCCTTTTCAAAATTGGATTGTTTTTTATTGCTCCATTATAAGAATTCTTAATTTCTTACGATAGATACTAGATTCTATTTTTACTGAAATAAATACTTTTCTGATTACTGAATAATATAAAAATTCTCTTAAAAAGGTATGAAGTAAGGGAGCTAAGAAATATACTAACAAATGTTCAACATCACTGGTCATTCAAGAGATGCAGATGATAACAACACTGAGATTACATCTCATTACAGAAGAAATGGCTGCTTTCACAAAAACAACCAACAACCAATACTGGCAGGGCTGTTGGGAGAACAGAACACTTTTCTACTGTTAGTGGGAATGTAAACTGGTGCAACCATTGTGGAGATCAGTGTGGAGATTCCTTGAAAGACTAGGATGTCCCATTTGACCCCGTTATTTCTCTGCTAGGTATATACACAAAAGAATTAAAAGAATCATACCACAGCAACATACGTGTACCCATGTTGATAGCAGCTCATTTTGTAATAGCTAAATCTTGAAAATAGCCCAAATGCCCAACAACAGGAAATTGGATAATGAAGATGTGAGATTTTTTTAAATAAATGGAGTATTACCTATTCATTAAAAATGATAAATCTGAGTCAGTTATGCTCAAATGGATGTACCTTGTCATAGTCATGAGTGAAATAAATAGGACACAGATGTGTAGATACAATATGATTTCTCTGGTATGAGAAACTGAAGGTGTAAATGAGTTCCAAGATGTATAATAGTAAAGAAAAAGAAGAAATGTTCAAAAATAAAAGGGAAAAGGGGAATAGAGGAAAATTTAAAAAGGAAAGAAAAATTTGATAGTTATAAAAAAGAAACAAAGCTTATGTTTATATGGGTGGGGTTGTAGGGAGAGCAAGGCAATGGGAAAAATAAGAATCAAGACATTATCATGTACTAGCACAAACTCTCAAGGTTGAATGTGATCATAATGTATACATAAAATGTGCCAATAAAATCAATTAAAAATAATAATTCTCAATGTAAATGGTCTTAACTATCCAATGAAAAGACACAGATTTACAGATTGGGTCAATCTTAAGAGACTCACTTTCATCTACAAAAATGCACATACACTGAAAGTGAAAGACAAGGATGGCACTCTACGTATTTGGGGCCCAAGATCAAGCAGATGGAGCTATTCTGATTTCTCACAAAGTTAAATTCAAACCATTGTTCAAAAGACACAAAGAAAATCACCATACATTAGTAAATGGAACAATTTCACTAAAGAGGTAATAATTGTAAATATATTTGCTCTAAATTTCAAAACAGCAAATTTCATAAAACAAAAAATATTCAATATTAAAAGACAAATAGAAATTAATATAATTATAGTTAGGGGTCTAAATACCCCACTAGAACAACTAAACAGATTAAACAAATAAAAATTCAACAAAGAAATATCACAGGTGAATATAGAACAAATGAATTTAACAGATACCCAAAGTGTTTCATCAAACAATAGCAGAACACATATTCTTTTTAGGAAACCACAGAACTTTCTCCAAGATAGACTGCATTTTATGCTATAAAACATGTCTTAGTAAATACAAAAGAATGAAAATAATGACTTTGACCCTATTAGATCACAATGGAATAAACTGGGAAATCAACAGACAAAACCACAGAAACAAAACAGAAAGATAGAGATAGGATAATACACTTCTGAATGATCAATGGGACATAGAAGAAATCTGAGCAGAAACTAAAATTTGTAGAATCAAATAACAAGGGAATTGCAACATATCAGTCTCTGGACGACATGAAAACAGTTCTAAGAGAGAAGTTTTTATCTATGAGTGCACAAATTAAGAAAACAGAGTGACTCCATGCATATAATCTACCCAGGCATCTCAAGGTGATAGAAAAATAGAACAATCCAAACCAAAAGTAAATAGAGGGAATTACAAAGATGAAAGCAGAAGTTAAGGAAATCAAGACTAAAAAAATACAAATTACACACAAAATCAAAGAGTTAGTTATCAGAAAGGATAAAAAATATTGATAAGTACTTGACCAAACTTATCAAAGGAAAAAAGCCCCATATCAATACAATTAGAAATTATAAAGGTGGGGATGGAGACTCATGCCTAATAGCAATCAGTACCACATACCAAAGAGCCGGGCGTGGTGGCTCACACCTGTAATCCCAGCACTCGTGAGGCAGAAGCAGGAGGATTGCTGTGATGTGAGTTTGAGGCTGATCTTAGGGCCAGCCTGAACTACAAAACGAGATCCTGTCTCAAAAAAAAAAAAAAGAAAGAAAGAAAGAAAAAAGAAATTATAATGGTAAAATTACAACTGATATCCCTGAAATCCAGAGGATTATTGTCATTACATAGGTCTTTTACCTCCTGGGTTAGGTTGATTCCATGGTATTTAATTTTTTGGAAGCTGCTGTGAATAGAAATATTTTTCTAATTTCTTTCTTGGTGGGTTTGCTATCGGTGTACAGGAACACCATGGATTTCACAGCCTGCCTGTTGCTGGATTAGTTTATAACTTTAGCATCTGGTGGAGTTTTTTGGTCTCCTGCATAAATCATCAAGTCTTCTGATAGTTTGACTTCTGCATTTCCTAGTCACATCCTTTTTATTTCTTTCCCTGAATTCATTGCTTTGGCAAAAATTTAAATACTATATGTAGGAGAAATAATGAAACTATATAATATGATATCATTCTTGATTTTACAGTAATTTAGTTAAATTTTTCCCATTAAATATTACATTGTCTGTGGGTTTGTTATAGATATGTAAAGTTTTTATCAAGTTCAGTTAAAGTTATTATTAGAATCTACTCTGAAAACTTGTTCCAATAAGTTGATGAATTTGGAAGAAATGAATAAATCCTAGACACATATGACTTACCAGAATTGAGCCAAAAGATAAATTTACAAAACTGAAAAGACCTATAATAAGTAAAAAAAATTACAAGAAAAAGCAGAGGCAGAGAGAAAAAAGAGAGAAGCTAGAGAAAGAGATATATATACCTCCAGGTGTGCACCTAATGAATTACTTCCTCTGATCAGGTCCCACCTCCTAAGAGTATAGCTATAAGCCCATGCGTGTTGTAATTCACTGAGGAGTAAGACCAAATCACCTTCTACACACATGAGAATCTGGGGGAATATTCTGACTCTAAAGCCTAACACACAGTGTGTGTACAATTAGTAAATGCCTGAAAAATTAAACCATATAGGACATGTTATTGTTCCATAAAAATAAAATAAAATAATAATAATTAATAATAATAATATAATAATAATATAATAATAATAATAAAATAACAGACCTACAATAAACATTAGTTTTGCCAAGAAACTCTTCTAAATTGATCTTCTAATTAAAGAAACTGGACCTGAAATTCTATATTATTAATAATGAATTACAAGAGTATCCTGTGACCAAAAGGATACTTTCAAGTACTTATTACTCTATTTCCTTTATATAGCTTACACTATGATTATTTCTACTATATATCTGTATCATTTCATTAGTCATATTTATTTCTATGTTTTAGTGTGCCTAGTCTTATTCAACATTTTTCAGTTAGTTCTTTATACATCAGTTTTTGTTCTATACTATTCTATCATCCTTTTATCTTCACATTTCTATTTTTATTCTGGATTTCTATCTGTATTCTAATGTATTTCTATTTACTTATGCAATGGCGTTTCATGCCATGCACTAATGCTCAGGTATAGAGGAGAAATTGTTTTATTTAAGATACCTCATTACATCACCCTATTTTCTTCCCAATATTTGAGATTCATTTTGCTGTTGTTGTTACTGAGTTTCTTTTTCTTTGTTTTCTTTAAATGTTCCTCATCTCCAGAAGCACTTATGCACCTAGTATTCAACCTGCTTCCAGTTTCTTCACATTTCCACACCTGTCCTAGCTGAAGTTTATTCCACTAAGAGCTTCCATTTCCTATATCAACAGATGCCCCAATAGCCAAGAATCTGTGCACATCTGACACTGGAAGCTTATATAGTTCTACACCAGAAACTCACACTGCTACTTCTACCCTGGGCTATTCCACTACCTCTCACCTGGGCTGCTTCTTTTCCAAGGTGGGTGCTACAGTCCTGGTAGGGCTGTGTGTGCTCACTTCTTACTGTTGTTCTTCAACTGTTTAGGATCATACTGTCAACCTTCTCCCTAAGAGCAGTGCTGCCTTTCCAAGGTAACTGCATGTGAGCTGGTCATCCTGCTAGCTCTATAACTGAGACTACTGCTCACCCTCAGATTCCATTAACAAGTCTCTCACAGTGGAGTGAGAAATCTCCCCGTGTGGCTAAGGAGAAAGTGTAAGGAAGTGGCATCTACCTCTCTTAAAAGGCAAGTAGCTATGAAACAGCTGACATGATGGGTGATTCAATGTATGGAAATTCATCAAGCTGAATATATATAACTTCTGTAACTGCCAGTATTTAAAATACTCCCATAAAATAAGTATTTTTCATAAGTGAGTTTGAAGTGATTACATTGTTTAAAATTCTAAAATAACAAATAAAATACAAGTAAAAGCTTGAAAAATTAAATGAAAGTGAACATAACCTCAGACCACCACTACCACCCCCAAAATTAAGAGGACCTCTGTGGAAAAAAAAAAAGGGATTTTGTCTCTCTGTAGATCTTTTTCTCTTTTCTGCCTTTCTAGATTTGCTAAATTTTCTGTAATAGGCAGAAACTGCTTTCGCTTGTGAGCATTTGAAAATGTTTATGTATGTGTATGTCCTTGAAATGATCCCTTGTAACCTCTATCTCCTCTATAAATGAAATTCTTTTTGCAGGTGTAATTTAGTAACTTCTTATTTAGGTGTAATCGTGTGGGAAGGGAGATGAAAAGGAAACTGGATACACAATGCAATGGTCTCCACTGTCTTCACTCTTCCTTATCTCTGTCTCCCCATCCCATCTTCATCTCCTTCTATACTATTTCACTGAAATGAACTCTATAACTCTGTGCTGCTTTAAAAATTTCTTATTTTAGGCACTCAGTAAATCTTCCATACAAAAGTTACCTAAAGAATGTCTTTATTTAAAAGTTTTGATAATAGCTAAATGAAGATGTTAAATAAAAATTATCTTTGGGTTCATCATAGCAATAAATATATTATTTGAACAGAGAAGTCTCAAAATATGACTTGATTCTATCTTTGTATTTTACTTTTATCAGATATTAACAGGTATGTAAACAAAAACCTTTCAGAAGTTGATCCACTGTTCATAACAAACTCAATAGCTTTAAACAATGCCTCTTTATCTGATGGACTGAAGATTGTCTGTGATGTACCCAAGCTGGGGTCCAATTAGAGTAATTAAGAAGTTTTATTTTATTAAATGACTAACCTGTATCACTGGTGCAAAATTTTTTGTGTCTAGAAACAAACAGAGAGAGAGGGCACTATTAAAATGCCATGTGTAATAGATATGTCACCAAAAAGAAAGAAATTCTTAAGAAGACATGCGATTTCACTTTAATGATGAGAATGAAACTATTATCAAATAAATGCTTTATTTATTTTTTAATTGATATCTTTATTGGTACATTACATATACACATCATGATTGCATTCAACAATGAAAATTTGTACCAGTATATGACACAACTTAATTCTCATTTTTTCCCATAGCCCTACCCACCCTACCACTCCCACCCCCATATACATACTATTTTGACAGCAGAATATTCAGTGACTCACTTGCTGGGAATGAGAAGGGCTGGATTGGGTCAAGGATTTGAAAAGTAGTAAAGTTCTAGAATTTGTTAACTGAGAGAGAATTAAGCATCTAGGGCAGTCTTGAAAGCCCTACATAAGTTGGAGGAGAAATGAGAAATCTGACCATTTATTCACTTCTGTTTCTTGCACTCACTTTACCTGTTCCAGTTCTATACTCCCCCTTACCTAAGCCCTGTCCTATATTCCCCTTACCTATATCAATGAGAACAGCAATGACTCTATCACTTCCCCAATCTCAGACAAGATGCTGTGCACCTTCTCTTAACATGGGCACAGATGTGAGAGTGAGGTAGGACTTTAATGGTCTAGTTAGAGTGTGTAAATCTGTGCAAATTGCTCAATACCTTTGCTTTCACCTCTAAAGAAATTCTTACAAGACTATAAATTTATCCAGTCTCCAGCTGATGGACATTTGGGTTGTTTCCAAGATGTAGCATGTGGTTCTACAGAATGCAGTATTACTCTGCCATAAAAGTGATAAGTTTGAATCATTTCTACTTAAATGGACATACCTTGAGGATATCCTCATAAGTGAAATAAATAGGGCACAGGTAGGTACATATCGCATCTTTTCTCTGGTATGAGAAAATAAAGATGTAAATGAGTCCTAGCATTGTATGTTATATATTGTGAAATAGAAAATGCTCAATGTAAAATAGAGTGAAGGGGGAAAATGTTGAGATTGTAACAAAAAAGTAAGGAAACAAATTTTATGTATATGGGGGGGTGGTGGGGTGAGTAGGTCTTTGGGAAAAAATGAGAATTAAGTTGTGTCTTATACTGGTACAAATCCCCATTATGGAGTGCAATCATGATGTGTATATTTAATGTACCAATAAAGATGAAAAAAAGACTATAAATTTAAGAGAGAAAAAATATTGGGGCTGGGGAGTTAGCTCAGTGGTTCTGGTGCCTGTATTTCAAGCACAAGGACCCGGGTTCGATTCTCCAGGAACCACATACAATACTAGGCGTGGAGACTCACACCCAGCAGCAATCAGCACCACATACCACAGTGCCGGGCGTGGTGGCTCACGCCTATAATCCCAGCACTTGGGAGGCAGAGGCAGGAGGATTGCTGTGATGTGAGCTTGAGGCTGAGCTCGGAGCCAGCCTGAACTACAAAGCAAGACCCTGTCTCAAAAAAATTAAAAAATAAATAAAAAAGAGAGAGAATAGAAAGACTTGGAGCACTTCTTAGCTTCTGACAGAATATCAATAAATTTAGTTTTCCTCCTATAAAGAAGGAAAATAATAATCACTGTTTTCACATGGGTGAGAGAAGAGGGAATCATACTGGATGGTAAAATAACAGGAAACAGTGTAGAGGAACGGAAAAGGGGCTTGCTAAGGAGACTACTG